>CABHPP010142673.1:0-23421 GCA_902168425.1 Peromyscus attwateri
ATGCTGCGTTTTCATTTTCTGAAATTTGTTTGGAATTATTTGCTCTTGTGACCTACTACGTTATCTATCTTGGAGAAATACTCATGTGCACTCAAGAAGTAAGTGCATTCTGCTTATATAGGGCACTTATATTATATGTTGTTAGTAGTCAAGGTAACTGGAGTGAGGTGGCATCTTCTTGTAACTTTGGTTTGCATTCCCTGATGGCTAAAGCTATTGTGCATTTTTCTCCAGATGGTTATTAGCCATCTGGAGAGTCTGTATTCAGATCATCTTCCTGAATTTTCTTTGGTTACATTTTGTTGTTGTTTTTGTTGGTTGTCTTTATTTTTGGTAATTTACATATTTTGGGTATAATTCTGTCATACAAATATATGACAATTTTTCCTATTATATAGATTGTCTCTTTAAATATTTAAGAACTATTTTGTGTATGTGTTTCGCCTGCATGTATACCTGTGCACTGCATACATGCCTAATGCTGGCAGAGGCCAGAAGAAGGTGTCAGATCCCCTGGAACTGGACTTAGAGATGATTGTGAGCCACTGTGTGCATGCTGAGAATGGAAGCCAGGTCTTCTGGAAGAGTATCTAGTACTCTTAACCACTGAGCCACCACTCCAACTCTTGTAGGTTGTATCTTCACCAACGTTGATGGTTTCCTCTGCTGTGTAGAAGCTTGTTAATTCGATGCAATATCATTTATAAATTCTTGTTTTTAAAGTCTTATCTAGGAAACTGTTGCCTGTGCCTATATTTTTTTTAACCATTTCCCTTGTATTTTTTCTATTAGTTTCAGAAGTTTAAGTTTTACATTAAGGCTTTGGATCTATTTTTATTTGAGTTTTATGCAGGATGAGAGACAGGAATTAAATTTGTCTTCTGCTCGTGGATATCTTTTGTTACCATCACCATTTGTTGAAGAATCTCTGCTTTCCCCAGTGTATAACTTTAACCCCTTGGTTAAGAATTGTTCGGGTGAAGGTAAGCAGCTGTTTTTTCCCCTGGGCCTTCCATTTGGTGTCCTTGGTCAATGTGTCTGCTTTTATGCAAACAACCATACTGCTTTGTTTTGATACTTTTAAGTATATTTTGAAATTATGCACTGTTATATTAACTGGCACTGCTAATTTTTCTTGGGGTGGATATGGCTGTTCAGGAGTCTAGTTGTTCCATTCGAATTTTAGGAGGTTTTTCTAGTTCCGGGAGGAAATCCATTGGCATTTTGATGGGGATTGAACTGAATCTGTCATTTGCCTTTGAGAGCATGCCATCTTAATAATATTCATTTCTAAATCCATGAATATAGGTCTTTTGCCTTTTGATATCTTCCTTCATTTCTCCATTTTCAGTATGGAGGTTTTTCAGAATCATAGGCTTATTTTTAGGAGTTTTATTTATTTCTTGCGTCCATTGTGAATGGTTTTACTTTACCGATTTCTTTCTCAGCAAGTTCATTACAGGTGACTAGGGAAGCCACTGTGTTTTTGTTCGTTGATTTTCTATCTTCTGCTTTCCTGACTTTATCAGTCCTCATAGTCCTCTCTCTGGCAGAGTCTTTAGGATGTTTCACTTATAGAACCACATTGTCTGCAGACAAGAGTAATGTGACCTTGTTATTTCCTATATATTTGCATTTTGTTTTGTTTTGTTTTTTTTGGTTTTTCGAGACAGGGTTTCTCTGTGTAGCTTTGCGCCTTTCCTGGAACTCACTTGGTAGCCCAGGCTGGCCTCGAACTCACAGGGATCCACCTGGCTCTGCCTCCTGAGTGCTGGGATTAAAGGCGTGCGCCACCACCGCCCGGCTGATATATTTGCATTTTAAAGTTCATTTTTAGGGCCTAATTGCATTGGCTAAAATGTCTAGTGTATTACTGGAAAAGGGGTGGAAAGAATAGAGACTTGTGTTTTGCTCTTGATCTGCAAGGAAATACTTTCAGTTTTCCCCCATTCATTGTGTTGTTTATGGCTTTGCTGTACATAGTCTTTCCTGGGTTTTTAAACAGGATCCTTCTACACCTAACTCAGCCATGGTCATTGTTAGTTACCAAGATAATTGGAGTGAGAAATGGAGCATCTTCTTGCAGTTCTGACTTGTATTCTCATCTGGCTAAAGTTGGAATAGGAATAACTTCTCCCTAGAACTACTAAAACACATCTCCACTGGACTGGGAATTTATGTCAGTGGCAAAACACCCACTCTGTGTGCCCAAGATCCTGGACACTGTCTCCAGAATGGTACCGTTTTTTCCTTCCAGGCTAACTATTAAGACGGCAGAAAATAAAAAGGAAAAATAAAAATGTAAGGTCAAAAAATAACAAGATAAAGAAAAAAAACCTGTGAAAAATAAAAATGAGAAAAAATACAGAGAAGAGAGCAAGCAAGCAGATAGACAAAAGCATCGACCAAACCTGAAGTTGGAACAAAACCCAGGAACGAACTCTCCACTTCCAGATGCTTGAATGAAGTGGTTTGTTGGTTTATTACAGCCCAACTTAAAGGTCTTCCTAGTCTGTGTGCCCTAGACAGGGTGATGACTAAGGTTTCCACTTGTCCCAGCCTTTCACTTGTGGTGTCTACCAGATGACCAGCGGGCTGGTGTGCAGCTGGAGCTTGTTGACACTGCTTTCAAGCTGCCTTTCACACTGAAATTAGCTAGCGGGGAACGCCGAGCTGACAGGCAAAGACTGTCTCCAGAGCTCTTGAGTCTGTTCACTCCGGGGTGGGCAGAGGCTGGGACTGCGCTCTTTGTGTGTGGATACCTCTGAGGACAAGTGGGGTGATGGAGCCAACACAAGGTTCAATGCTGGGTAGGGTTGGGATGCTGGGATCTGCTGTTCTCAGCCCTGGTGCCTGCAATCAACTGGGCTCCTGTGTAAAACAGCACATGACTGTTCTCTCTCCGGGGCTCAGGGGTCAGGTTAGGCAAAGCACTGATTTTAAAGGGCAGCACTATCTTATCTCCTCCATTCCGCGTCACCATTAGCATTTCCCAGGCAGAGAACTCTTGAGGTTTGGGCCGGAGTCCTTCTTCTGACCCAAGAGTGTCTAACGACACAGCTGCGGGCTGAGGCAGGACAGTGGCACGCCAGTGATGGGAAAAGGCAGGGTTTCTGGTTTCCAAAGCTTCTGGAACTGGGCTCTTCTCAAGATGGTTGACTGAGGGACAGACGCAGCGAACTTCTAAAGCCAGTTTGCCAGATCGCCTGCGTAGTTAGAGAGTTGTCTTCAGGAGATAGATTCCGCACTAAGGAGCTTACTGGGCCCTGTCATTTGCCTGCATCACTGACTGGGCGATGCTCCCTCTTCTGGCCACACAGCCATGGTCCTGGGTACTCTGGATTCTCTTATTTTTACCATCCCAAAGCTCTCAGTTTCATCAAGTCTCTGTGTTTCTACTGTTGGACTTCGGCCATCACCTCCACATGTTACTCCGCATCTGCTGTTTGGATTCTGTTTCACGGACAGTCAGGCAAATGCTGGTGCCACTATTTGGAAATCTTACCTCTCTGAATCTCCTTTATTTTTGAGAGACAATTTTTCTGGGTATAATATTATTGGTCAGCAGATTTGTTTTGTTTTGTTTCAGCATTTGGAATCAGCCTACTTCCTGTGGCCTTCAAGGTCTCTGCTAAAATTCCACTGTTACTTTTGTGTGATATCCCTTGTAAGTGACAAACCATTTTTGTCTTGCTGCTTCCAAATTCTCCAATTTTTAACAGTTGGATATAATATGCCGTTGTGACTATTGTTGGACTCAAGTCAGTTACTAAATAATATTTTTGGTTTCTTAGATCTTAGATGTCCGATTTTTTTTTTCCATAATTTGGGGAATTTCTCAGCCTCTCTCTCTCTTTCTCTCTCTCTCTCTTTCCTCTTTCTTCTTTTTGAGACAGGGTCTCACTCTGTAGCTCTGGCTGTCCTGGAACTCACTATGTAGACGGGGCTAGCCCAGAACTCACAGAGCTCCACCTGACTTGGCCTCCCTCCCGTGTGCTGGAGTTGAAGGCTTGTGGCAGCCGTTATTTCTTTGGGCAAGCTTTCTGTCCCCTTTTTCCATTCTCTCTTGTCCTTGAATCTCAAGTCTCTCTGTTGTCTTCAATTGTTTGTTTTTGTGTTTTTTTCCTGGATGCAGGAGCCTTTCAATGGTCCCTGAACATTTCTTACATAGGCCATTTTCTTATGAGTTGTTACTAAGTTGTTGGTAGGAAAAGAGGGCTCCGGGCTTCCTATTCTGCCATTCCATTGGCAGTATTTTATTATTACGGTACTAAACCAAACTGAAGTGGTTAACAAAGTTTGATTGAATGAAAAGGTAGAAATGGCAGAAATGAGCCCAAGGAAGAGATGGAGGGGGAGCGCTGGAGGGATTTGAAACATTAAGAAATTGGCTTTTATCACAGAATTTCAGGGGACCATTTAATGGTTGCTTAGCAGGAGAGGAATACAATGGGATTTCCTTTGGGAAAATTATTCTGGTTGAT
This sequence comes from Peromyscus attwateri, assembly GCA_902168425.1. Taxonomy (NCBI): domain Eukaryota; kingdom Metazoa; phylum Chordata; class Mammalia; order Rodentia; family Cricetidae; genus Peromyscus; species Peromyscus attwateri. The sequence continues at coordinate 4,485 of CABHPP010142673.1, forward strand.
GTGTGGAGAATGGTTGAGTGGTAACAAGCTAGGGCGTCTTGCCAATTAAATGAGTGACTTCCTCAGGGAAATCAGTTGAAAGTCAGCGGCCGCCGGATCGGCGCTGTGCTAGTGGGCACATTAGAATCCACGGAACTGAGAGTGGGAACCCGCAGGGACAAAGGCAGGTTCCCAGGCTACTCACCCAACTGTGGCCGGAGGGTGCTGCCTCCTGAAACGGGAAATGGAAAGGCAAGCAGGGAGGTGTCATCTGCAGATAAAAAACAACAACAACAACAACAAAAAACAAGCTATTTGAATGTATCAATATTCTTGACAGTTTGTTAATTTGAAAGATGAACAAGTTTTCTGTTATCTTAATTTTAAGTAATTTTGAAATGGCCTTGGCTTCAGTTAAATAAAGATTTGTGGTCTTTTTGGGGAGGGAATTTCCAGTCACTAAAAAACAAGAAACAGCTTATCTGCTGGGATTCCCCAGACATTGGGTCAAATTACCAAATTCTAATAATCCAGAGGTCACATCCAAGATTTAATTGATAATAAAGACAAAGATGTTTTAAAAGAACAGGCAATTTCTTATGACCTCAGAGAACTGACATAAAGAAGTGCTTCAGAAGTAATGTCGAATATTGCCAGTGTAGAACAGAGTTACTAGAATTTCTCACAGTGGCTCCAGCAAATCCATGAGTCTATGTATTTCCTTTTACACCATTAGAGTTAAGAGGAAGGAAATAAACAGATACATGTTAGTTTCTTTTCTGGTGTGGGGGAAATAAGTACATGAAAAAAGAATCTGGGACTCTTCAAATACATAGTTAATTAAGAAAATGATACAAAAGACCCTGAAAAAAGTTTTGCAAACACAAAAATTTTATCAGATTTATGCTTTGGTGTTGTTTAGGCTAGCCTATGAGTACCAAACATTCTGTTTTCTAAATAATAGTTCTTTATAACTTTCTTGATGGACCATTTTCAAATATTATTTATTTGTTTGATTCATTTGCTACTGCATGCGTATGATGTGTGTGGGGCACACACAGGTCATGGCACTTGGGTGGAGATCAGAGAATAACTATGGAGTTCTCTCCTTCCGTTTATGAGTAGGTGCCAATGATCAAATTCAATCTCTAGCTTGCCTGGCAGGCACTTGACCCAGAAACCCATCGCATTACCCCATTACTGGATCATTTGAAAGATAAATAAACCTCTTCAGAGTATCATACTCTCAGGTATTAAGAACTAGTGTGTGATGTATGCTTCTGAAAGAGGGTACAGTCATTTTAAACCCCAAACACGTTGAAATAGATAATTCTTTCTCATGTGTGTGTGTTTGTGTGTGTAAACAGGACTGGAGTACATATAGTCACATGCTCTTACAGCATACTGATATGATTTAATTTTGTGTTCCCCAAACTTCAATATTATATTATCTTAATAATCTAATAATAATGTCCACATAATATTATAATATTCCAGTTTCATACTAATTCTGTGAGTTATACAAACAGCAAAATAGCTTCGAAATATGTCATCCTAGTGAATATTGACGCATGATGGAATCTGAGTGCTTAGCTAAATCTCATATCTCTTGTTCCACAAGAACAACAACAAAAAAAGAAAAATTGGGGTATTCTGTTAAACCAGAGGAGTCTTGCATATAGGGCATTTGTTTCCCATATAAGGAACCTCTACATGGTTTACACACCCAGCTTGATGGTGCCTTATTCTACCAGAAGTCATGCCATAAAAATAGAGCATTGTATTTGCCAGTCAGATTTCACACTTACATGTATTTCATATCTAATATATATATATATATGTGTGTGTGTGTGTGTGTGTGTGTGTGTGTGTGTGTGTATCCATATATATTGAAACATTGAGAAACCCATTCTTGCTAAGTTTGAGGGCAAGATGATAGAATGTTGGGCCCTGTGCAGACCTCAGATCTCAGCTCCTGGGGAGGCTGAGGCAGGATGATCGAAAGTTCGATACTGCCTGTGTTCCAGAGAGAAGTTCAAGACCCATCTGTGAGTTTCTGAATGATTTTTCTCAAAATTAAAAAAAGTTAATTGTGATAGAGTACCTGGTTAACATTTTGGGGGCCCTATCTTTAATCTTCAGTACAGCATAGAAAGGAAGGAAGGAGGAAGGAAGCAGGAGAGAAGGAAGAAAGGAAGGAAAGAAAGAAGGAAGGAGGGACGGAGGAAGGAAGGAAGGAAGGAAGGAAGGAAGGAAGGAAGGAAGGAAGGAGTTAATAGGAAAATAGAAACAGGAGTCTTAACAGTTCACAGCCCTGAGCTCAGAGAACAGTTGGCCCAAATCTCACATAGCAACCGTAGGTGCCTTAGTTACCTTATCTGGCTGTGATAAGACACTCTGACAGAAGCAACTGATTTTATTTTACTTTCGGAATTTTGCAACTTTATACTACTTTAGAGTTTAAACCAAAAACATCACACTGTTTTGGTAACCTTTTAGTAAGTGACAGAAACGTCCTGACAGAGCCCAGTCTCCTCAGCTTCATAATTGGATGTTTGTTAGTAGAGTCCTGATGGTTACCGCTAAAGGCTTGGCGTTTCTAATTTTTAGTACGTGCATCCAAACACTTAGTGTTGCCAGCCTCCATGTGTGTGATTGCCTAATGCGGTGAACTATAAATCCCGTGGAAAGGACGCCTTGGTAACTTAAGGGGTTTTAAGGGACTAGGCATGCTGCTGAGAAACAGGTTCAAGCTGACGGAGCACTTAAAAACGTGCACGCTAAAGACAAAACTCTTTTATGTGAATACCAACCAGAATTTAGGATCCCAGGGAAAGGACCCTGGTGTGCAGAAAAGAAGAACAAAAAAGATCTTTTCTTGTTTTTGAATGAAAAGAATGGGACTTTCAAACACACAAAACTCGGTTTTGTTGTTGGCTCCTCTTGCGTCCCGTACTGTCTCTCCTGCCGTCTATTTTCAATCGCCAGAGTCTTGGTGTTGCTGACCGTCTCACTACAGCATTTTGTTTACCACCTCGGTGACCGGTGACCGCATGTCCTGTTGGTTACCTGTCTCCCCTCGTCGTCTAGTCAAAATTTCCAGTCCCGAGTTACCTCATCCATCACTGTGGGGAAGCAACTGAACTAAACAAGCCGTGCTAACGAGTAATTAGTTGTGTTACCTCCAAAGTGGCATTTAAATTTTTTTAAAAGCAGATGCTTTTCAGACGCAAATAAATCTAAGATTTAATGTCATCCTGATGAGGAAAACAGTGAAAAATCAGTTGCCCTAAGCTAGTTTTATTTTCCGCCAGACATTTTTTTTTTAAGTTTATTTTTCATCTACAAGGTATTTAAGGGCCCCTATCTTTCTCATACTGGCTCTCAGAGCAGTAGGAGTTGGGGGATTCCAGCTGATAGGAGAGGATTCGGGTGGGAGAGTCATTTTTACATTTTACAGGTAGGTAGATGGTGTGGTAGATGTTTGCTAGCATGAACGATGATTATAGCAGTGACGGAGGCTTGTTTGCCCATCGGAACCCCCCTCCCCCACAGCATTAAGTTCACTGGATTTTTGTACAGGTTGTTTGTATACTCCTGCATGCTCACAGACTGTGTACAATGCCGTTCGGAGGAATGGAGTTCAGACACAGGACAATTTGAAATTGTTTGGGGCCCACTGGGAGAGAAGATGAGTCCTCTACTTTCATTTATTTAATTTTTACTCTACTGCAAGCTGAATCACACTGCTGGTGCAGTTTTAGATATTCTGAAAGACCTGAACGTACCAGTGCATCACATCAGATCCCCAAGTCAATAAATAGTACCTCAAAATCAAAAGATTTGGGATGGAGATACAGCCCAGGATCAAAGCACGTATATAACATGTTTGAAGTCCTGTGTTCAATAGCCAACATAAAAAAAATGAGGAAAAAATATAAATGATTAGCCTAATAGCAATGATACATACTAGTTCAACACTGACGTTAATTCACCACAGTTCCTTTGTGCATGGCAATACTAAAGCAAACTCTCTCTCTCTCTCTCTCTCTCTCTATATATATATATAAAAAATATATATATATATATATATATGTATATATATATATATATATATATATATGTACACACACACACACACACACACACACACACAGCCTTGCAGGAGAGAGACTGGAAATTTCTTAATGAGGTAAGTAGTTATAGAATTAGCTAGATATCATATTTATATGTTATAAAGCTGCTGTTATCATTTTTTCTCTTTACTCTTTGAGGGGGCTACCACCCAGCTCCCAAATAAATCACATGGAGGCTCATTCTTTCTTATGAATGCCTGGCCTTACCTTGTCTTGTTTCTAACCAGCTTTTCTTAACTTAAATTATCCTGTCTACCTTTTGCTTCTGGACTTCTATCCTTCTCTATTCTATATACCTTTCTTCACTTCTTACTCTGTGGCTTGCTGTGTAGCTGAGTGGCTGGCCCCTGGAGTCCTCCTCTCCTTCTCTTCTTGCTCCTTGATCTTCGATCTCTTCTTCCTAGATTTTTCCTCTTCTTTATTCTTCCTGACAGTCCCTCCTATCCTTTCTCCTGCCTTGCTGTTGGTCATTCAGTTCTTTATTAGACCAATCAGATGTTTTAGACAGGCAAAGTAACACAGCTTCACAGAGTTAAACAAATGCAACTTAAAAGAATACAACACATCTTTGCACCATTAAACAAACATTCCACAGCATAAATGAATGTAACACATCGTTAACTGATATTCTACAACATAAAGCTTCCCATGATATATGATTTTTTCTTTGGCTTAGGGACAGTTAGCATCCAACAACATCTAGTAATTTTTGATAATGGTAATGTGATAACCACAAGGTTCAACCTCATTTTTAAAAGGTTATGGGTCTATTTAAGATTTCTAACAAATTTTCTCCCGAAACACATGGCGAACATTTTTTAAAAATCAACTAAAGCGAGTAAATGTACATATGGGCTTCATCCATAGGTTGTGGGATAAGTTAGATACTTTTCACCAGGGGTATTTTTCAGTGATTTGTGGGGCCTAGAAATATACTTTTAAGGATTTTCATTTTGAAGTTTCTTGTGGTCTAAATACAAAAAACCCCTACAGGTTCATGTGTTCCGGTCTGTGGTTCGCAGGTGGTAGCACTTTTTTGGGAGCTTCTGAAAACTTTAAGGGGATGCCTAACTAGAGGAAGTAGGTGGGCCCTTGGAGGGATTTTGGCTCTGGGACACTCCCCCCCCCACACACTCTCCTCTCCTCTCTCTTTGTTTTCTATCTGGCAAAAGGTTAAGACTTTCTTGGTCTTATCTTCCCATAGCTAAGCTTATGCCACTAAGCAAATGTGAATAGAACCATCTGATACGGTGAGCCAAAACAAATACCTCATTCCTTGTATGCCTGTACATAGGTGGCTTCAGGCCACCTTAACGACGACGGGAATGTGAATGAAGAGGAAATCTTGTTCTGAAGTTCCTTGGGTTTTTCATTCTTAGCCTCAGTTGTACTAGGATCTATGATCAGTCTTTGATACACCAATGTAATCCATGTTTTGTTTGCTTGTTTGTTTTGGCTGTTTGTTAGCCTCTCCAGCTTAACGCCTAGGAGAAAACATATCCCCTTTCTTAAAAATATGCAATACAAAGGAAAGAAAAACCTTTACAATGAAAATCTTAAGACAGTTAATAGAGAAACTGGGGGAGGTAGACACTAGAAAATGGATCAGAAGTATCAATATTGTGCAAATGGCCATCTACAAATTCAGCGCAATCCCAGTAAAAATTGCAGAGGTTATTTTTTACAGTCATATAGTAAAAAATCTTAAAATTTACATAGAAGCACAAGAAACCAAGGTTAGCCAAAGTCATCCTGAACAAAAAGAATTTTGTGGGAGATATCACCGTATCTATTTTAAATTTTACTACAGAGCCATAGTGCAGGGCTATGACACAGAAATAAACACATAGACCAATGGAATAGAATTAGATACCAGATATAAGACTATTCAGAAATACACTATTGTAGAAGCTTTCTGAAACATATTCACACACAAGATAAAAAGAGTTTACGTGAAATTACCCTATAAACTGGGCACAATACCTCTCCCCGACATCATAGGCTATCAAATAAAAAACCCAGTTTTAAGTATGGATTGCCAATTTTCAAGCTGTTGGTAAGTGGGATTCCATAGACACGCCCCACCCAACAATACAGTTCTGTACTAGCTGGTAACCCCACCAGGCTCCACCAGATGGTTCCAGGCCTGTGGTCATGTAGACCTTCCTAGGCCCTAATTAAACTGTGGGAAAATAAAACAAAAAAGTCATAAATATGGGATAGTGATTTATAGGGAGGAAGGGAAGCTGGCAGAGAAGGGGGTGGTCAAGAGGGGATGAGGGAGCAGAGTAACCAGAATGTATTATACACATATAAAAATTGTCAAAGAACAAAAGCTATTATAATAAAGAACATCCAATACTTTCTAAAATTCTAGTCAATTGAAGGCATTTCCATTTGCTCTGTCCCCAGAACTCCCCTGATGAGTTTAATGCATGTTAACCTTTCCCTTCTCAAAAATTTACTGCATGAACGTCAAAGTCGCATGGACTGGTATTCAGTGGCTCTCCAATTACTCCATTTGTGATCAATTGACTTCCCAGTAGGATCATATAATACTTAAAGACAAAGGCTTAGGTTTGGCTTCTTTTATAGTCACTACATGGAAGTTTTTTCATGTAGATCCACAGCAAGGTGTCCCCAAAATTATTCTGAGTAGGCTAAGGTTTGAGGACCTCTGTTCTACTCTGGTGCGCTTCAAGCTATAATATGTCTACCGTCCCCTCCAGGGTTATGCTAAAGGGAAGATGTCAGGTTCGTTGGTGTGAGACTATTCATTTTCAACAAGTTTATAGGTAACAGCAATGTTTTAAAGACAGTCTACCGATCAAAGAACGCAAGCTTCCAGCTCAAGGACAATATTATGCACATGGGGAGATTTTCACCAAATTCTCACTGGTGACACCTAAGAGAATCTTCCTATGAATGGATTAATATAAGTTGATGCAAGTGTGATCACAGCAGAAAGAAAATGACATGCAAAGTGATGAGGAGAGCAGAAAGAAAATAAAATTTATGTGTATAATAATTTTAATCAAAGACCCAAACCTTCCAGGTGACACTTTTTATATTATTTTCCCCATTATGTTTTTATCTGACAGTTTTATAACTATGTCATTTCAGTCATTGTAAATTCCCATCCTCCTCCTTCTCCACCCTTCCTTCTCCTCAATGAAACTACCTCCTACTTTTCACGTCTTCTTTTTGTATGTGGCCCACTCAGTTTAATTACAGCTTCTTGCTGCATTGTGGGTGGGAGGTTATTCAGCGGGCAGGGGCAACTTAGGACATGTTAGAAAAAAAAAAGCCTTAATTTGTTTTCTACTTTCTCTTCTATCACCAACAACTTTCCTTGTAAATGTAGACCAATAAACTAATCTTACCTTTGCTCCCAAAATATGCATCTATAATCTATGGCTCAATGCTAGTAACTTACTTGAGACTTGTTAAATTGAGTTCTCTTAAATAGACTCCTCCCCTGACACACACCATTCAAAGCCTAGGAAACAAAGACAGAAAGGACCAAGGGAACATAGTTTTTCAAGTACTAAAATCGACAGAAGTTGTATTCAACTTCTGGATATAACCCTGGAGGGGACGGTAGACATATTATAGTTTGAAACTTATAGAGCATATAAGTTTATGCTCTATAAACAATGGACAACGTCCTGAATTCCACCCCTAGCAAAATGTAGTCACTGAGCAGCAGATAGAGAGAAGAAAAAAATTTTTTTGAAGAGAATCAACTGCTGCAAAGAAGTATGTGAGTAACCAAAAGGCTTTGCAAGGGTAATTGAAATCATGAGCACCAGTGTCCTGGCTCCAATGGGCTCTGTGTTACACCGTGACAGTAATTTCTGTGCTGTTTCAGAACCACACTGTCCACACAAAACACTGCTGTGCCTCGTACATGTGCGCCCACCAAGTAGTCAAAAGCGATTTAGTGAATGTTTTGAATAAAGCCAATTTTGTAAGTCTGTGCACACTGAAAATAAGTTCAAATAACCCCAAATCAGACTTAAATTTAAGAATGTGCGGGTAGTACATTTTACGAGACTCTTAGGTATAGGCAAGCAACACCTACGGCATGTGACCCTACATCTGCCTCAGAGTTGGAATAAGGAATTACTTAAGCAGCAGCACACTTTTGCCAAGATTCACAAATGTTACAATCCACTTTGAATTCGTGGCAAAACAATGCTTCTGTTGGCTTTTTTTCAATCGTAAATAGGAGAAAAGTAACACGATTTCTCTTCAGTGGCCCGGATTCATGGAAGTCTTTCCAATAATTTCACCTCTAAATGCAGCGGAAGACGACAAAGCACAGATGAACATTTAGGTCAGAATCCAGCTGTCTGATTCAGAGAGAGGAAAAAATGGACTAATTTATACCCCAGGCTGAGCCAGAATTGAGTACTTCCCAGGGTTTTAGAGCATCGGGAAAAATCTTTTTTACATGACCCATTCCTTTGGTTTTATCTTTTCACTCACTTCTATCTGACATGAGAAGCAAAAGAAAAGGCAGATGTGTCTTGGGAATGTTGCAGTCAGCTGGAGTTTACCAAGAAGAACCCAGGATTTTCCTACTTGACTTCCATTCCAACGTCGCATACTTCTGGGCTGGGACTTTCAGGATTCCAGCTCTCGCTCCATCAAAATAAGCTAACATCCAAGTACTTTGGATTTCCGTCTTCCATGCTTCATTACCCTGGGATCTCCAAGGAATAAAAGACCACTGCTGAGTTCTAAATTGTTTTTGCATTTCTCTGGATGTGCAGTGAAGTGGGGAAATTGAGCCATTGGATTTACCTTATTCCGTTGGAGTCCTACTCTGAAAAACAGTTGACAAACCTGGATTCTCTTCAGTCCAAAGACGGGGCAACCAGAGAAACATTTCTTCTCTTTCTGTCAGATTCCCCCAACCCGTTGCCTACTTCAACCTTAGCAAAACTCTGTCTGCTACAGACACCGCCTCACTGACACTGCCGCTTCGTTGGAAATTTCACTGAATGGAGGCAGTAAAGTCCTCTGAGTAAATATAAATTGTGCTGTCAGTATACATGAGAGACCCTTAATGACTTAAGACCTGAGGATTTTTCCACTGTGGCTTTTGCAAGCTTTTGTCTCCTGTTCTCAGCACGGCTTTGCCACCCAGGCCCTCTCTTGTAGCTCTTAATCCCCCCCTGTTTACCCAGTTCAATAAAACCCAGACTGCTCAAACAATAGCTCTTACACCACAAAACTACCCCTCCATTCTCATCTTTAAAACTATGTGCATCTCTTTGCAATTCTTCTCCTGCTAAGTCTCACTGAAAGTTGTCCAGCTCCTGCTAAAGCCAGAACTTTCAGCCATCCTTCTCGAAGTGAGGATGCTCCTTTGGAGTCTAGTACATTGAGCCTTAGGCTAATGGTCCTCATCTCCCCTCCATAGTAATGGTGCTGATCTGGGTATAGAAATGGAGCATCTACCTGTTGTTTATCCCAGAGCCACCAGAACATTGGTGCATCACCCAAGTTCTTATTTCTTTGTCTTTGATATCTATGTCTTGGTTTTACTATCTTCTTTTAATTGAAGATCTTGTGGGTGAAATGTTAAGGAAATGTGAAGGAAAGACTGCAAATTGTTAGGCCATTTGAATGTGTATTTTTTTTTTATATAATGGATCCAGTGGTTTTAGATATTGGAAACTCTAGCAGAATTTTACCAAGGATGGTTTAGAATTTCAACGGTCACTTGAAGAATGTGAGGCACAAATAAAAATAACCCATTTTTTATGCCACCTTAGAATCAAAGAATTTAAGGCTTCTAAATAGTTCTCAATATTTGTAATTGATATGAAGGAACCTCTTAAAAATAAAACAAAAAATACCTAAGAATGGATTTAAGCAAAGAGGTGAACTAGCTCTACATCAAAAACTTTGACACTGAAGAAAGAAGTTGAAGAAAACACTAGAGTATGAAAAGATCTCTCATGATTATTGAATGCAGAATTAATATTGTGAAAATGGCTATATGACTCAAAATAATCTATAGATTCAATGCATTCCTCTTCAAAATAGCAGTGGCATTTTTCATAGAACTAGAAATAACAATCCTAAATTGCATAAAAGATTCTAAATAGCCAAAGAAATCCTATGCTAAAAGATCAATGAAGTTTCTGTAATATTTCATTTTAAATTATACTACAGAGCCAGGGACAGAGATAGCACAGTACTGGTACAGACATGGACACACAGACAAATGGATTGCAACAGGAGACTCAAATAAATCCATGTAGTTATAGATGCCTATTTTTGGTAAGCATATCAAAACCTATATTGATGAAAAAAAGTAGCCTTTTAAACAAATTGTGCTGGAAGAACTGGTTCTACACATAACAAACAAACAAACAAACAAACAAACAAGAACCCAAAACTAGATCCACATCACTCACTGAGCACAAAAATCAATTCAAAAGGGGTCAAAGACCTTAATATAAGACCTGAGACTTTGAAACTCATAGGGGAAAACAGAAAAAAAAAATGCTTCCAGATTTTGGCAAAGGCAAGAATTTTCTGAAAACTTCCAATAACAAAGGAAATGGCCCCAAACATTGACTATTGAGATTACATGACATTATAAAGGTTTTGAATAGCAGAGGAAACAACTGTCAATGTGAACTCTACTACACAACTCATTGAACATGGAGAAGTCGAGCTGGTGCCTACTTAGAGCCTTAGATCTGTGGACTAGTGTCCATTGTTGTGGAAAATACTCTACACACTACCAAAAGAGAATAGTAAGCACTAACCCAACTACAAACCCTTTCATCTACAATGGTATACTGCCTGCAAGATATCCTGATATAATCGTGACACAAAACTTGGAGTAACCAACCAACGTCTGATTTGACTTAAGGCCCACTTAAGAGATGGAACCCATATATGATGCCACTTGGTTGGCCAAGAACCTGAGACTAAATAGCCTGGAGACCTAGGAGAAAACCAAATATACTGTTTTGATAAAGGAATGTAGCAATAAAATGTCTCCTAACAACATTCTGCTATACTCATAGATGCTTGTCTTGCTCATCCAACATCAGAGAAGCTTCCTCCTGCAGCAGATGGGAACAAATACAGAGATCCAGAACCAGATGATATGCAGAGAGTGAGTGTGGTGATATATTGTGTACCGCAATAAAACTTGCCTGAGGATCAGAGAAGCTGAGCAAGCCACAGCCAACCTCACCTCGCCAACTCCTCAGCCGATCCTGTTTCCATGAATCCTCAGACGGAAAGCCTCTGAGTCCTCACCTGGAAGGGTCTCATCTGAACTGCTTTAGTTCCTGTCTCCTTACGCCTTATATACCTTTGTCCACCCTACTATCACTTCCTGGGATTAAAGACAGGTGTGCTTCCTAGTACTGGCATTAAAGGTGTATGCCACCACCGCCTGGCTCTGTTTCCAGTGTGGCCTTGAACTCACAGAGATCCAGAGGATCTCTGCCTCCTGAGTGATAGGATTAAGGGTGTGTGCCACCACTGCCTGGCCTCTATGTCTAATCTAGTGGCTGGCTCTGTCCTCTGACCCTCGGGCAAGCTTTATTAGGGTACACAATATATCACCACAGTGAGAGACCTTGAAACATTCAGCCCCAAACAGGATGTCTCCATCAAATCCCTCCCCTCGGGGAACCGTGAGGAAGATGAGCTGGAAGGGTGAAAGAACCAGAGGAGATGGAGGACACCAAAGAATCAAGGCCTTCTAGACACAACAGGGTTGGCACACATATGAACTCACAGAGAGTGTGGCAGCCTGCACAAGGCCTGCATGGGTCTGCATGAGACAGGGTTGCAGCGCTGAAAGAAGTGGAGACAAGCCCCATCTCTAATCCAGAAGCTATCTCCCATTGATGACCAAAATAAAAATGTTTAATTTTCTACAAGGAAATCTCACCAGGATGCAAACTACTCTTAAGGGCAGGCCCCATACCCAGCAGTAGATGGCCAACATTAAATGAACTCAATGGCATCTTTGAAGGTTCTTTTTTTTTTTTTTTTTTTTGGTTTTTCGAGACAGGGTTTCTCTGTGTAGCTTTGTGCCTTTCCTGGAACTCACTTGGTAGCCCAGGCTGGCCTTGAACTCACAGAGATCCACCTGGCTCTGCCTCCCGAGTGCTGGGATTAAAGGCGTGCGCCACCACCGCCCGGCTGAAGGTTCTTTTGTCTTGTAGCATTTGTCAGGATGGTTTTTTTTCCTTTGTAAGTCCTTTGCATATATAGTATGGCTTCCAGATTTGTATTTTTATGAGAATCCTGTGTGTGCAAACATGTGTATCTCTGCGTCTATATGCACTTCTTGTGTTTTTTTAGGCTATTTTTCTTCTGCTTGTTTTATTCTGTTCTGATTTGTTTGTTTGTGTTTTATTTTACTGCATTTTATTAGCATCCCTTAGATGCCTGTTTGCTTTCTAAGGAGATGGTCAGGATGGGAGGGTAGGTGGGGAGGAACTAGGAGAAGGTGGGGAGGGGAAACTAAAATCATGATGTTTTGTATGAAAAAAAAACTATTTTCAATAAAAGAAAAAAAGAGAAACAACCCATAGAATGGGGATTCCGTTTGCCAATTATATAACAAATGGCAGTTAACATGTAGACTATATAAAGAATTACACAGATTAAACACTAAAATAAACAAATCATTAACCAATAAACTGGCTAAATGAAGTGGATCAACCATTTCAAAAGAAGAAATGTGATAACCAATAAATATTTGAGAAATTTTTGAACATGCTCACCGTGAAGGAAACGTAAGTTAAAAATTAAATTCAGGGTTCTATTTCTTCCCAGTCAGAATGGTAATCATGGGGAACAGACGCTGGCTGGCAAGGGTGTGGAACAAGAGCCTCTATCCACAGCAGGCGGGACTGCATGGCAGTGCGACCACTAACAAAATTATTATGAAGATTTCTCAAAAAACTAAAAGTGGAACTACCGTATGACCAGTCTGTGCCACTGTTGGGTGTAGTCAAAGACTTTCAAGTCCTAGCACATAGATGCTTACACATCTTCTTTATTACTACATTATTCATACTAGCTAAGAAATGGAACTAACCCAGATATAAACCAATGGATGAATTGATAAAGAAAATGTAATATACATATCACACACATAAATATATGTATATTACATTTATATATATATATATATATATATACATGAATGTCATTCATCTGTAAAAAAAATGAAATCACAGCATTAGTAGATGGATAGACCTGGAAATAATTATGTTAAGCAAAATAAGCTAGAGCCAGGCAACTACCATGTTTTCTCTCATATTATGATCCTAGATTTTAGTGTGTATAGAAGTGTATATAAATATGTGTGTATATGGAGTGGATTATGAAACTAGAAAGGTGACCATAAGAATGGGGGAAAGGGAGACATAAAACAGAGGATAGAGGAATGCATGTGACATGGGAGTAGAGAGGGGGTTGGGGATGAGGAAAGAGGGGATTAGTGAGCAGAGAATCAGGACCATGAGAGAGGGGTGTGGAAAGGAGACAAGTGTAGTGCTACACAGCTTTTAAAATTTATTTCTTCTTTTATGTGCATTGGTGTTTTGCCTGCATGTATGTCTGTGTGAGGATGTCAGATCTTGGAGCTACAGACAGTTGTGAATTGCCATGTTCACATGCTGTGTGAACTGCTGGGAATTGAACCTGGGCCTCTGGAAGAACAGTCAGTGCTCTTAACCACTGAGACATCTCTCTAGCCCCCAAGAACCTTACTTTGTAAGTAAACTATAGAAACTAGCTCCCCACCTGTCCCCAAGGCCACCCCTCATGCTCCCACCCCCCATCCCCACCCTCTACCACCAACAAACTCAGGGACTGACATGGAGGAAAATTGGAGATGATTTTAGTTCAATTTTTTTAAGTGCTACTAAGTAAGAATATCCTTGTGTGGAAGAAGGCCATGCTCCACCATTCTGAGAAAGGATACTGAACAGTATGACAGCAGAGGCTCTCTGTGTCTTGCATATTGGAAGCTGGGATGCTAATACTTTATCAAGCATGAGGATTATTTCTGCCCTGTTATTTCACCATAAAAAATTTAATGATATGAAGTGGGAACAGTTATTGAGATTCTTATTTTTAGAATCTGGGGTCATGAAGATTTTTCAATGCATGTTTACTGAAATAATGGAAAAGAAAGTTTTCAAAGATTGTGGTTTAGTCAAGGTTCTCTAGAGTAATAGAACTTATAGAGTAAATCTATCATCTATGTATGTATGTATGTATGTATGTATGTATGTATATATGTATGTATGTATTATCTATCTATTATATATAAAGGTAATTCATTAGAATGACTTACAGTCTGTAGTCCAGCTAGTCCAACAATGGCTGTATATGAACAGAAGGTCTGAGAATCCAGTAGTTGTTCAGTATCCACGAGGCTGGATGTCTCAGCTGGTCTTCAGTGTATGCTGGAAACTTGAAGAAGTCAGCTCTAATGCCAGCGAAGAAATGGACTTTCTAGTGAGGTGAGATCAAGAAGGCAAAGAATGAAGCTTCCTTCTTTCATGTCCTCATATAGGCTTTCAGAAGAAGGTGTCATTCAGATTAGATCTGGATTAAAGGTGTGTCTTCCTACCTCAAAGGTCCAGAATAGAAGTAGATCTTCCCACTTCCAAATAACAGGTATGCCCACTATTTTTGGGTTTTAGTTAATTCCAGATGTAGTCAAGTTGATAAGCAAGAATAGCCATCACAAGTCCACCTCTTGTCAACCTGACACATAATTATGTCTCCTTGTATCATGAACAATTTCCAAATGAAAACAATAAGCAAGTCATGATAACACCTAAACTACATAATAGAACTATCTCATGTACAATTGCAAATGCATTATATATTTAACCAGGTCATAATTATGCCTAATATGATATAACTATCCCACATAAACAACAAAAGCATTATAAATTTAGAACAGGTGGCAATGTCCCCAGAAGGACATTCTTTTAGTATCTCAAACTTAAATATGATGGTTATGCCATTGCTATTCTCTTAATTGATGTTACATCACATGATAAAGAAATTGAGGAAAGAAAACACAAATATCTGTACAAACACATGCTTAACAAAATACAACAAAAGCACGCATGTCAGTTATAATCCTCTCTTCTGCAACTGGCTATATAGCCTTAGCTGGCATTTATAACTAGCTTTTTCTACTACACAGTCTGTATTTCCTCCACCTTTGGCAAGCACCTCACAGATTGATATAAAAAGTATACAAATATGGATATAAAATAACTGGAAATAAGATCTTCTAGTGGTTATTCCTGAGGTCTTTCCTGTTGAAATTGATTGGTTTAAAAAAATCCAACTATGTAGAAGGTGAAATGGATTCTTTCTTGATTTCCAGAAGGCTCCAATCCCTTCTCCAGAGTACTCTGTCCTCAGTAGGAGTGGAGATTGTGCAGTTGTTGATTTTCTTAGAGTTGAAGTGACAAGCAGCCTTAGAATCCAGAACACTGGATGGAAGACTTTTCCTAATTATAAGATCTTGATGGGTGCTCTGAAGTATTTTGGTTCAGAAAATATAATTGTTGGCTAAATCAGTAGCTTTTCACATTAAGCCATTAGAAAAATTCAAGATCAAGAATATGCCTTGGCCAGTCTAGAAATAGATGCTTATGACTATTTCCAAGAAAGGGAACACAGGGAAAATTTGTCTCCTTAAATTGAAACACAGAATCCAAAAAGATGAAGGATAAATGTCATGTGACGTAATAAATCCACCTGAATAAGCTATTTATTTGTCCATAGTTGCTTTTCAAACAAAAGGGAGGTACTTTCCAAGCAAAACCCCATTAGTTGGTACTGGGACTACAATATCCCAACCATAAAGCCAGTGACCTTTCCACCAAGCCTTTCTCTGGGTAACCAAAACATTCCAGTGGTGAGAATTTTGAGTATTTCTCTCATTAGTCAACATACTTTCCACACAGTGATTCAACTCTGATGCATCTGGGGCAAGAGATCTACTTTGTAAATTGGGTGTGACTCCCAAATATGGGCGGAAGAGGTTTTCTTCTGGAATGCCACTGAATAGGATTATTTGAAGTTGGTAGAGATTGATTTTTCCAACACCTGAGTTCTTGAGGGAAGGCTCAATAGAACCTTCTAGACTTAGAAAAGGCTTAGCTACAGATCCTGGGTTTAGATTCCCCAGTTAACACAGACTCTTCTATGCATATTTGAAAGATTTGGAGAAGTGTTGGGGAGTGGGGTTCCAGCGCTTTTTGTAGCCCCTCGTCTTTGCCACATAGCAACAGCCATCCTGTTTGTGTGCAGTGGTAACAGAAAAGTTCCCTGAGGTGTCAGACGACTCAAGATTCCATTTACCCCTGTGGCTCATGCCACTCCCACTTTTTCTTGGTTGAAAATAGCATGTGTTTTCTGTATCTATACTCAACTCTGAAGTCTTACTCTTCCAACGTGCATATGATATATCTATATAATAGTAATTTTCTACAACGGGGCTTTGAGAAAGCCATACCCAAAGACCTGAAAGATACTTGCTAGATATCTACCAAATCAGTTTCATACTGAAGTATAAAAGTAAGGGTGAGGTCAGGATGTATTTCCATCCATTGTTGTAGCCTATAAAGCCCCTTGACATGATTTCTTCTTGACATCAAAACTCCCTTCCCTCTAGACTTAAGATAGATACTAGATTTGTTTCCTGACATACCAGTGAAGCAGGGTCTTTGCAAAGAGTCACTGTTTGTGGTATTCTGGTTATTATCATGTCAATACTTGTCCTTGTCACCATAACTTTATTCCCTCCCTTTAAATGCTTTTCTGTGATTACTCAATTGACAGATGATAAAAAATATAAAACTAGAGTTCATCAAGAGGAAAGTAAGATATACATTCTTGAAAGACCTCATACTCCACTTCAAGTATGAAGCTAGAGAAATGAACCAACCTAGATTTGGCTAAATTTGAAGACTTCCCATTGATATAGAAGAGAGATGTTAAGAACTACATCCCCCAAGGGGGGGGGAATAAAGCATATAAAAAAAGAGATCTTGTAAAAGCAATATTTTATAGAAAAAAGTCAGTTTCCTTTATCAGACAGCCCTGGGCTTTTCAGTTTAGCTTTGAGATATCTTAGCTGCAGTAAGGCATGAGTAATAACTTGTTGGTTCCTTACTCCCTAGGGCAGAGCAGAGACCCATCAATGGAACTAGCTGTTATATATTGTAAAGAGAAGAAGGTATACAGAAGCACATGTCCAGTGGCTTAAACATAGACCTGAGAGACACATACCGTTTATGTCTTTAATGCGGGTGAAAAGATGGAACGTCTCGAGAAACATAGACCAGCTCAGCAACTGGTCTACAACTCAATGCCTGTATTTTATAGGCCAGGAACCCTATTAAGTCTTTTTCTGAATTTGATTTTCAAATACCGAAGCAGTATGGAAGCTGGGAGGACTTCTAGTACATATTGAATATTCCATATCTGAAATCTTGGGAACCACAAATATTTCATATTTAGAGATCTTCCAGAGTTTTGGAGTGTCTGCACATACATGATGAGATATCTTGGGGGGTGGGGTGGGATATAAGTCTAAATATTAATAGATTTGTGTTTCATATGTACCTCATACATATGAAATAAATTAAATTAAATTTAAATAATTTAAATACATTATTTATAAATATTATTAATAAATAATAAATTTAAAATTAATTTTTTTTTTAGTTTGCCTGTGACTTTTTACATGAGACTGGTGTTGGGCTTTTTGCATATCATGCTGATGTTCTAATGCTTTGAGTTTGGAGCACATTGGGTTTTCAATCTTCAGATTAGAGATGCTCCGTATGTATGGGTAAGGTAGTAATCAGGCAATAATAAATACCAGCCCAATAGCTGTGTCTTCCATCCTTCTGAAGAAGACTTTAATTTCTCCCCTGAAAAAGATACTTTCAGGACACATCCTCTTCTTGTTCTAGGTGGTCATATAGTGTAACATATCCAATGATTATGTATTATGGGCAAAGCTTTTTACTCGTCTGTTTTCCCCTCTGTTTTTCTGTTATCATCCTTTCCTCCCATTATACAGACATAGAGCTGTAATGCTTGAGTGAGGAAAAATACTCTGTAACCACGAGAGACTAACATGAAGGTGAAAACCAAAATGTTAAGTATTGTAGAGCTGAAAGATGCGAAAAGTCTGATTCTTCATGGCCACTAGGCCATAAATCTAATTAGAGAGCCAACCCCCACTCCCCTTTTTATACTTAACACAATGCATGAAAGATACTGTCAGTACATCTTTAATTACTGTAATGAAAATTCTTAGGTATGTTTAAGGTTAAAAGAGGCTTATTTAACTTATACTTCTCTGTTTCACGGTCTTGTATTTGGTTTTGGTCTTCATGCTGATAGAATCCTGATATGGTTCAGAGCAAGGGGCTCTCCCATGGGTCTTCTCTAGTTTCTTTTCCTCCTCCTCCTCATAAAGCTACAGATCATCAGAGCCATATTGTGATGACCTTTTCTAATCTCCATTATCTTCTAAGGGCCATACCTTGAAACAACATTTTTGGACCAAGCTTCTATTTCACAATCCACAAATTTCAACAGATGAATCCTTGAGAGATACATTAAAGCTCTGTTGAAAATGTAAGACTCCATTAATATCTCTATAAACATTTGCAGTTGAGTATGAGAGGGGGGGAAAAGGGAGAGAGGGAGAGTTAGCTAGCTAGCTGATAGATAGATAGATGGATGATAGATAGATAGATGGATGATAGATA
>CABHPP010142673.1:23431-35207 GCA_902168425.1 Peromyscus attwateri
AAGAGTGGAAAGAGGGACAGAAGCATTGATTAGTCCCCGATAGACATTTTCTATTTCTCACTATGCTCTACTTCCCAGTTTTCACCCCAGAAGACTCCCAGAGGACTGCTCCATATGGAATGCATCAAGAATTACTTGCCCTCCACCCGTCTGTTGGGTTTGGCAAGTGGAAAGCATTGGCAAGGGATCGGGAGAGCAGGAGGGAAGTATGATCAGGATTTATTCCTAGACCTTCCCAGATGTTCCTTAACTAAAGGCCACAGCTCTTTGAGATGCCATATGCTACACAACCCACTTTCTAGGTTGCTATGGCCACCTCCTTTGTCTGTCTATACAGGGTGGGGTCTAGGGTGGTGATGGCTCATCACTTCATTTCTTCTCAGTTTTGCTAGACTCTGCTCACATTTTTGAAAATGGCACCTTAGGAAATCTCCATAAATTGCCCAGGAAGCTCCAGACCTAGAGACAGAACTTGGCATGAATGGAAGCAGCTCAGTTGCACCAGGCAGTAGCAGGTAAAGGACTGTTAGAAGTTTCAGAAAGAAAGGTACAATGCAGCAGGCAGAACCTAGACCAGAATATCTGAGCTAGAATCCTGGCTCCGACTCTTCCTATCTGGGAGCAGCTAGTTCCCTTGTCCATAATATATGATAATACTATTATCTGCCTTATAAAATTGTAGTCAAGACTGAATAGAGTACACATGCAAAGTACATCAATACTTGTGACTTTGTAGTCAATCCACAAATGTATTAATAGTAATTATTATTAAATGCAAAAGAACAGACAAGATGCTAATTGCTTCAGAGGACTTCTGGGGAGACTGATGAGATCCAGGCCAAATGAGGAGACTGACTTCATAGTTTGATATTCAACAGCTCACAACTTTTAATCCTTGGCTCTTCCTCTTCTTCTATTCTGCTTGTAGACAAGCTTACAAGAAAGCCTAATTCTGTTTTGGCCCAAGCCAAAGCCCAGTTCTGTGCCCTGTATTCCCATCACTGTCCTGCTCTCCCCCAATACCCTGATGATGTGTATAATAAGCCTTTTTATATAATTCTGGTACTAGTGTCAAAATTACTAAAAAGAACATCCAAATTAAACTGGATAGGACTCCACCTGCCACTCAATGAAGGACATAATAATCCTCTACTTTTTAAAAACCACTGTAGCTAAAACCACACATCTGTCATCCACCCTGTGAGAAAAGGAAGAACATCTTGGGCAAATGGAGCTTACCCTCTTTCCATGGTAGATGAACATCTCAAAACTAGAAAGGAAGTTGGATGATAGAAAAGAAAGTTCTAGTCTTCCCCATTGTGAATGGCAGAGTGAGATCGACGCCATCTGTCTCATCCAGATTATTTGATGGCCTGTCACATTCACAGCTCATCCCCTGGCATGACTCAGCCCAGAAAGGTGCCCAAACCTTCAGGAACAGACATCAGAATTACTGGAGGGTATTTTCAAAATTATGGATGCAGAGAGCCTAGTTCCAGACCCGTGGAATGAAAATTTGCTAGGCAGGTTCAGGGAAGAGTGAAGTTAGAAAATTACGCTAAAATTAAGTTCCCCAGAAGATCCCAATGAATAGTTAGATGGAGAATTATAAAAGACATACTGATTTTGACACTGTTCTTTGTTTGTAATAGCTTCTATGGATTTTTTTTTAGAATTATATATGTGTTTACGGCATATTTTGATCATACCCATCCCTGTGTACCCCCTCTAACTTTCCCTAGGTGCCCTTGAACATGTCTCCTTCTCATCTTCATGTTTCCTTAGTTTTTTAATTTTTTTAAAAATAGTTCACTGAGTCTAATTAGCACTGCCCATATGTGCATGGCTGTGGGGCCATCCACTGAAGCGGGGGAAACCTACCCCTGGCTTCACCCCCAAAGAAAAATGACTATTCCCATTAGCAGTCAACTGCCAGCAGCTCCTCATTTGGGGGTTAGGGCCTCAGGAGCCACGTCCACACTGGCTTATATTAACACCCGCAATCTTGACCACAGTGGCATTCTGACCCCACTGTTTGTCACAAGCTCTGCTGTCAGTGTAGCTGGTTAGGACAGAATATACCTGTGCCTTTACTTTCCTCATCTATAAAGTGGGGTAACGTTGAAGAGTATGGCCATTAACCCAAAGAAATACCAGAACACCATATATCAGAGTTACTTTGACCAAGCTGAAGGACTCTGCTTGTAGTTTTCTTATGAACTAGCCCAAACATCAAAACAATACAAACTATTCATGCCATAACCATTTCATAATAAATATTATTGACAGTAATGGCCAGCACAAAATAAAATGACAATCATTTAAAACTGCATGCAGGGAAACTTACAGAGATGAAAATGTGACCAAATTTCTGTATCTTGATGCTCACGTTTTTACATGCAAATGCCGAATAGGGGAACATTAGTCTTGGCAGACATAATTAACACCAAATAAAACAGCCAGCAGCTAAACTGGCACATGTAAAAATTTATTATCCCCTAAAACTTGACAGAAGAATCAAAATTTTTGCTGTTTACTATGAGTAATTTGACCCATGACAATTGGATTTAGTACAAATAATAACCATAAAAGAAAAATTGCAATTACAGAAACTATAATCATTAAGTTTTGATATGAATAACAACAAAAGCATCCCCATATTAAATAATATAGTCATTTAGACCTTATGCAGAAAATAATTGAGTCCAGTGAAAAGAATTTCAGTAAATTAAAATTGAAAATGGAAAAAATTGGGAATGTATTAGTGTTTTAGAATACAAATTTTATCCAAGAATTGAAACAACAGAAATTAGAATTAAAAATGCTCTTAAACTGCAAATTTAAAAATATTCTATCATTATTCATGTAAGTAAAATTCTGACATCAAAGTTTCTTTCTGTTCCTTAATGCAGGAATCAAGATGTCCTTGGCTCAGGATGTGCACAAGGTCAAAATGAAATGGTTGGGCCAAAAGAAAAGGTCACAGTTCCTTTTACTTAATGCTTTGTTGGGTAGTGTGAAGGAGAGAATGGTCAAGCGAGGGGAAGAGTCAGCCCTCCTGTGCCCATGCCATCAGGGCCAGCTTTCTCTTGCCAGTGGCGAGGGGATGTGGGGCAGCTCTCCTGTGAAGCCTGGAGCCAGCTCTCTTGCTTCAGTGTCCAGTGAGGGGCAGGGCCATCTTCCCCAGGGCTGGGAAGGTCAGGGCCGGCTCAGCATGGCCCTCTGATTTTATCATGCATGGCTCCTATGGCTTTCCCAGTAGTCACACAGGCCACAGACATCAACAGAGACCCCAGCTGCAGTGGAACTATGGACCCAGAAATGGCCCTTGGCAGCAGCTACATCATAGCAGAAGACATCGTAGCTCCAGGTGGCAGCAGAGGCTACTTAGGTCAGGATGGCACTGGCCGTGGCACTGCCCATTGACAGCAACAAGGTCACAGATTGTGGCACAAACCCTGGGTCTCTGTGTAACTTTTGGTGGCAATACGGGCCTCAGACATCAACACAGACCCCGTCTGCATTAGGACCACAGACCCAAACATGCTGCTGAATCTGGAAGTCACCATTGCCTTAGGAGGCAGTGCAGGCCCCCCAGACTGGCAAGGCCCCAGCCGCAGCCGGGTCCTGGGACACCAACATGGGCCAATTGGTATTTCGCATGGCCTTCAATGCTAACAGGAGCCTCAGACATCAACACAGACCCAGGCTGCAATAGGGCCATAGACCCAGACATGACCCTCAGCTGCACTGGCCAACAGCTCAGCTACCACCCAGGCCCATAGCCAAGCCTTGGGTTGGCCTACCCTAACATTTACCCCATCTAGGACCTGCTGAAGCTCATGTAGGGACTGGTCCTGTGGAACAAAATCCACAGGATCTACCTGACACTGGGTGACCATAGAATATCTGAGAGGCATTTCGTTGAGGATCCAGTGATGATGGAGTACCAGAAACCAGAGGCCTTGAACCAGACCAGTGATTCATTGTAATGAACATTTGCAGGTAAAGCTGATTGGACAAAGGGGTACACTGTGTGACACACCTCAGCTACCAATGTCACTAGAATGAATGAAGAGGTGTTGAAGAGTTGGGAAGAAAAGAGGTGTGAAGAGGGTTTTTTTTTTGTTACTTTTTGTTTGTTTGTTTGTTGGCTTGTTTGGGTTTGGTTTAGTCTGATTTTTTTATTTTCTTTTGGGGAGGATGCTGCAGGGGTGAGGGGCTGATATGGGGGGACTGGGAGGTGAGAGGAATTGAGGTGCATGAGGTGAAACTCCCAATGAATCAACAAAGAAATTATATTATATTAAAAGAAAAAAATGGTCAAGCTTGGACCATGGGATGAAACTGAGAAGCATGAGCAGTGATACGCAGCTCTGCAGCCCCAGGCGCTTGGACCACCATGTGGCCAATCATGCAGACCACAGAGAAAGAGCACAAATATCCTTCCATCCTTCGTTGAATTTTCCTCCAGCTCCATTTCTCTTTATCTAGTTTTGGACTGGGGTGGCTGCACTGCAATTCCAAGTCTTGAACTAGTCAAAAATAACTATTTTTTCGAAATGAAACTTATAGTATAATAAAAAGGATGGCTAAAAGGAATGTTGACAAGGATGTGGAAGAAATAGATCCTCGTGTCAGCTGGTGGGATTGTAAAATGGTGAAGTCTCTTTGTTCACAGATGCTTCTAGTAACACCAGTCATAGTAAGAGTCACTGGAAGTAGTCTAAGTAAGGATGGATGAATGTGTGGACAAGATATTGAATGTTGGCTCCCAATAAGAAACAGATAACCAATCCAGGCTGTAACATGGATCATCTTTGAAAACATGCCAAGGGAAAGAAACCAATAACGAATGATCATATTGTGATCCAACCCCAGTCATATGAAATGACCCAAGAAAGGATATCTATGAAGACAGAAAGTAGACTAGCGTCTACTGCTTTTACTTCTCTGTGTTTACTTCCATGGGTTGGAACTGTTGTAGTAAAACAGAAACTCAGACAGGGCTTATGCTTCCCATGGTTCCTTGCGTTCAGCTGTGCCACTTTCTAATTCTGAAATGTGGAATATGAGCAGAAGCTGCATGTGTGGTCAAGGTGATCAGGCATCTGTTTATGTCTGTTCTTTTTCCGCTTACCCAACTGATTCTAAACAGTCAACAAGAGGAATGGGGTACTAAGACAGAAAATTCCTGGGTCCTTAAATCCCTGTGTGGGAAGCCCCCAGCTACCACTGGGTATGCTACAGCGGACTGATCATCTCAGTGAGAAATAAGCAGCTTATGTTAGGCTCACTAAACAGAAGTTTCAATAGCCAGTACACTTTTGACCGTCACAAAACAACAAAAGGTGTCTTTGTCATCTGTTATCATTTTTGTGGTTTTGAAATAAAATACAGTAGAGACTGGGAAACAGCCAAATATAGAAACCAAAAGGTAGAGGTCATGGATGGATTGGGGGTGGAAGACTGACTTTCCTACTTAAAATCTTACTGTTTATTCTACACATTCATAACTTGACATTGCTTTAGATATTGGTGCACTTAGTTTAATCTCAAGCTCATGATACAAATACCAGGTCAATTCTGAGCCATCTGCACAATTTTTTTTTAGTTCTATTCTCTGTATTGCAAGCCTACAGTGAGAGAGACAGTAAAACAAACAAAAATCCTAAATATGTAAAGTACGTAATATATTGCATGGTGAAAAGTGCCATGTAAATACATAAACAAGACACTGAGCAGTGGATACTCAGTTTTAAATAAGATAGCCAGGAAATGCATCACAGGAAAGACACCAGTGAAACCAAGATTCCGTGACAATAAGGAAAGGAGCCATGACTTCCAGACAGAGGAAAAGACAGAATCAGGTAGGCGCTATAGATAACTAATTCTTGCAAGGAAGGTCAACTAGAGGGAACTGGAGGTGAAGGACCAGTCATAGGGGACCTCTTCAGGGACAGCTTTGGACTACCAGCTCCATTCATTCAGTCTATATTTTTCTGGGCTTCTAAGCAACATTAGTCAAGGTAACTATCCCCACCCCCTATCTTTTTTGGGGGAACATTTGCATCACTTAACTTCAGTGGCACCAAATTTGCCTTTTTTTTTTTTTGTTCTTTGGGTGATCCTTTGGGGATGGCCTTCAACATTAATTCCCCTCAGGATTCCCTTTTGGGCCTTTTGGCGCTCTCTCTCTCTCTCTCTCTCTCTCTCTCTCTCTCTCTCTCTCTCCCTCTCTTTCCACATTTACCTTCTCATTATTTCATCAATTAGGTGGCATTGACTCCTAGCTCTAAATTTCTAATCCAGATTGTTCTGCTGGGAACTAGACTTGTATATATTTGAATATCTAAATATCAAGCTTACAAAGTCAAGACATCCTAAGTGAATCTGGGACTTGGTGGGATGTTATCAGAAGGCATGATGCAGACTGATTTCACGTGGTTGATTCTGTGCTGAGAAGAAAGGATAGTGGCTGTAACTTTGTGGCCTTCATTTATTCTTGTACTCAGAAAATATTCCTCAATATCTACAAATGAGAAGGACTAAAAGGGATATAAAGATGTATACAGCTAGGCTACTACTCCCCCCAAATTGATGATTGAATACACAAGAAAAGGAAATCAAACTATACTTATCAGTGAGTTTACAGTGTGTCAGGAGCTACTGAATGCTATAGCTTTTTATTCCTATAATTCTTAACTTTTTTAGATTCATTTATTTTATATGTATAGTATTTTGCCTGAATGCTTGTATGACATCATGCATATGCCTGGTGTCCACAGAGGTTAGAAGAAAGCATTGGGAACCCTAGAACTAGAGATATGGATGGTGGTGGACCACCATGTGGGTGCTGGGAATCAAATCTGGTCCTCTACAAGAGCAGAAAGTGCTCTTAACTGTTCAGCCATCTCTCCAGCCCCCTGCAATTTTTTGCTGGCCATTATTGCTACCTGTAGTCAAGTGAGGACATGAGGCTCCAAGATAATTCCTATATGACATATTCATTAGAGACAATACACAAAGCAAGACAACTCAATTTAGATGGCTTTGCACTAAAATTCACTCTTTTCCCTCAATACTGATTGTAAGAATCTTAGAGATATCTAAGGGGAGCCATTCCATTCCCTCCAAATATCTCTATCTATATTATATCCATTTTATTTCCACTATTCACTTTTAAATCCTACCTTTCATAAAGAATTTGAATCCTACTTCTCCTTGACTGTGGAAGAAAGTAATCAAAGAAGCATTTACTGGAGGACCTTAGGGAATTAAATTGTGTGTGTTGAAATACTTATTTTATTATTCAAGATTCTACAGAGAAATAGACCGTGTGTGCTGTGCATGTGTCCGTGTGTGCATGTGTGGTGGGGTGTGTGTATGTGTGTGTGTGTGTGTGTGTGTGTGGTGTGGTGTGGTGTGTGTGTATGTATATGTGTGTATAAATCCTAGTAGTTTGGCTTACAAGATTATGGAGGATTCCAGTACACATCTATAAACTAGAAACCCAGGATATTCAAGACATTAGATTTGTATTAAATCTAAGGACAGAGACTAAGGATGGTAAACAGTCTAGGCTCAGTTCAAAGGTCAGCAGGCTTGAGAGCCAGGAAAGCTCAGTGCTTCAGTTGGAGTCCAAGGTGGGGAAAAAGCCAACTTCATAGGTCAAAGGTCATCACCACCCCTCCCCCAGCTCCTGCTTGGAGGGTCACCTCCTTGGTTCTACTTGAACCTACAGCTGATTTGATGAAGCCTATGCTTCTTAAAGAACCCACTTGGCTCTTTTCAGCCTATTAACTTATTTGTTTCATTCACCAAATACCTTCACAGAAATACTAAATATCCTAGGTACTGCATGACTCAGTTATGTCAATACAGAAAATGAACTGAACCACTATATTTATGATACAATATATGTCTGGGTATAGTGGCATCACGGTCTCTGTAGCACAGGTTGATAGAAGCCTAGTGGCTGCATTCTCTCAGTGTGTTCTTCAGCTGTCTACTGAATACACTTGAGTACATTACGATCCTGGCCTTGCAGAGAAAGGGCACTTTACGGCTCTGGTGATGATCATAATGAAGTGTAAGTCACTTAAACACTCTGCAGTTGTATTTATGGAGCGAGATATTTCCTTTAATGTTATTTTATAGGCCACGGGGAAATATCTGCAAACATATTTTGGATAACGGACAAATTTGTCAGGGTCTTGGGTTACTCCTCACGCAGAATGCAGGAGTATCTTATGTTAACATGGAGCATTCATGCTTTATACGAGCAGGTCTTGGGCAAGTTTCAAAATATCTGGAAAACAGACTTTGTATAATGGTAACTATGTGCACAGGAGAATGACTGATCTATCTTAACTGCCCCCAGGAAATAGATTAGCAGTTAAAGCTAGCTCACAAGTAGTATTTGACACAGTGGACTTGAAGCTCTGAGGTCTACCATTGCAGGAACAGGGGAGCCAAATCAAAGGTGGACAGTTCCTCCTGTCCTTATCACTTGGCTTGATGCTCAGTGCCTTCTAGTTCTGAACCAGAGACTAACGCCCAGACCTAAGGGGAGCTGTGAAAATAGACACCACTCAGATTTTGCTTTGAGAGAAGTTACTCACTTGGAGTCCAGAACACAGGGGAATATTGACGTTGGCCATTTTGGTTGGCAACTTAAAGGACAGGAGCTTGTGACATGAGTCCTTCAGCGACTAACTCAGCTCCCTCTTCTTACTGAAGGCTCAGCTAGGAAGCACACTGAGAAGTTGCTCTGTTTCTCTGTCACTTCCAACTGAGAATTTGGGAGTTCACTCATCTGGCCAGGCCATGTCTCATCGTGGTAGTGTCAAGGCACAGTGAGTGTCCATCTTCAGGGATGCTTCCCTGTCCATTTTTGGATGGAGCAGGTCCTTTTGTCAGTCACACACATGCCGTTGGTAGAAGTGTTTTCATTTTCCCCTTCCAATAGCATATTAAAAGTGTAGACTATTCACTCATTTCATTTACTCCTTCATTTAATACTTTTTTTCTTTTTGGTGTCTGAGTATTGTGATAGACACCGGAAACAAAATGTTATAAAAGAACACTGCTTAGGACTCAGGTTCTCTTAGAGCTTGCAGTTTAATGATTCCATTAGTATTTTCATAATATTTTTTCTATTTATGTCTTTTCATTGTGTCTTTTATTGGTGCAGCCATATCTGATGCAAACGGCAAAGGTCATAAAGCCAGCACAGCTGCTTGACAAAGACCCAGCAAAACTGAGCTGCATGATAGCCGCCATGCCATTTTTGGTTTTGAACTCCAAGTATTGCATGCTTGAGGGGCTTTTAATATTTGTACAATTTGCGAATATTGGATTGGTGGAAAATTTCTTATGAACAATTTATTCCTTTTCCCAGGAGTACTGCTTCTAAGCTTCCCTGGGAAAGTCCTGAGCATACAACCCCTCCGGCTTTTAGGGAGATATCCTTGTCTCCTTGGTCTTCCTTACGCCTTGGAGGTGTGTTGTGACACACATAAAGACACCAGAGGTCTCTTTATGAGACTGTGAGACATTATTGAATCATCTGCCCCTGCACTTACTCAGGAACAAGATAATCAAAACAAAGTAAGCTTAAAATGTCAACAAGATTTGTCAAGTTGGCAATAGATCAGATTACAAGTCTCTTCCCACCATACACTCAGGAGATTATGCAGATATACAGCAACAAAGTTAGATTAGCTGAAGTTGCCTCTGCCCAACACAGGGACTTTTATTGATGAGCAAAGAATGGTGTAGAAAGATGATAAAAGAATGAAGTGTCAGGACATCCCTTTCTTAGAAAAGTTAGCACATTCAGAATCACTATGGTGTCATATGACCAAGGAGCAAAAGAATGCCAGGATTAGACATATAAATAAATTCTATAAAGATATAAAATATAAACTGAATTATGCCAGAAATTGAATAATAACTGCAACAGCTTTGTCCTGAGGATTTTTCTTGGGCCTATTTGACAATTGGCACTCTGATCATTAAGAGTTAATAATACACTGCTCAGGACATGTCAACCTGCTCAGGTTGGCTTGGGGATTTTCTTTCTGTCTAGTGTTCTTGAAGCCACAAAAGCTGGTAGCCTGAGAATGGGCTGTCCTATGCCTCTAGATACTTAAAAATTGGGTTATGGGATTGACGAGTAAAAATGATGGTAAAAGATAACTCTGTTATCAATGATGATTAAATTTGAAAAAAATGATTGTAAAAGATAGCTGTTATCAGTGATGACTAAACTTGAGAAAAAAATGATTGTAAAAGATAGCTGTTATCAATGATGACTAAACTTTTAAGGAAATAATGATTGTAAAAGATAACTGTTATCAATGATGACTAAACTTGAGAAAAAAATGATTGTAAAAGATAACTCTGTTCTGTCATGGTTTATCAATAATGACTAAAAGATGTGCAAGAGAAAGTGAAACACGTGTCTGAAAATAAAAGTGACATGATCTATATTTGGAACAACATGAATCTATCCCTGCGTACTGAATTGTGTATAGATAAAGAAGTACTCTGACGGCTAATCAGTCAGGCTGCGAGGTTCTCGCCATCACCATGGCCTGGCTCAATCCTTCCCACACCTACTTCTTACCTCCTCTCTGGGACCTGTCAACCACCAGGGCTGGCCCCCAGCATTTTATCACTATAAAGAGAAAGCTAATGGAAGATATGAAATTAAACATTTCCTCCATCCTATTTTGACTGCTTCTATCAAAAATACCTTTTCATATCATAGTCTTTCCTGTCTTTTAACTTTAGTGTTAATTTTGGCGTATACTTTGCATTCAAGTTTCCATGCTAAAATGATTTCTGCAAACTTCTCTACATGAGTGTCATCACAAGTATGCTCAAATTTTTGATTTTCATGAATACAGGTAGCTTGACACATAGTTTATTTATTCTTTTATTTGGAGGTATTCATTTGTATGTAGTTCTGCAATAAATAATGTTGAAGTTGGTTTCTTTTATTTTTTTCTTATACTGTAACTGTTATAGACTAAAGAGTTGCAGTTCTTTAGGTTGGAGTTTTGAGACACAGTTTTTCTGTGCTGAATTAGAGAAGGAACTGGCTGGTATACTTCAGGACATTCATGTTTATCTTACAATTTTTGAATAACTCATATGAAATATAATATAAAAGCAAGCCCAATTTGTTAATGGATATATTGTAGAGAAGCTGAGAACCTAAGAGCTTCTTAGTCCATTAGGTGAAAAGCCTCAGCAGTCCTAATCTGATGCTCAAGGCCTAGAAGATCCCTGATGGTTCTCTGGTCTTTAATCCATGTTCGAAAGACAAAGTTTCATGCACTGTGTCTTTCAGGGACTAGAATTGGAATTCTGTAAGTTGACCTTGTGAGACACATTTTCTTCTCTTTATTAAAAATAAGAAAGAAATAGAAGGATATAAGAAGGATATATATATATATATATATATATATAGATAAAATCACCTATACATGTATTCTAAGCTGGCCTCAAACTCTTTATGTACCTGAGGATGACCTTGAACTTCTGATTCTCCTAGTTGTACCTTCTGAGTGCTAAGGTGGCAGCTGTGTGCCACCATGGGAGGTTTATGTGGTTATGACCTCATACATGATAGATATGAGTCTATCGACTGAACTACATTCCTAACCAAGAAGACACCTTTGTTTATATTTTGAGGGAGAATCTCATGTAGCCCAGGCTGGCCTTACCCTTGATTGTAAACATGACGGGTCTAAGAATCAATTAA
>CABHPP010142674.1:1859-16859 GCA_902168425.1 Peromyscus attwateri
AAAAAAAAAAAAAAAAAAAAAAGAAAGAAAGAAAAGGAAAGAAAAAAAATGAAAATCAAAATAAGCTTTAAAAAAACAACAATTAAAAGCAACAACAACAAAAAACAACTAACCAACCAAACAACAAAAACAAAACAAAAAGCACACACACAAAAACCATGGAGTCCATTTTGTGTTGCCCAGCTACTCCTGGGCATGGGCCCGCCCTGGAGTGTGGCTGACATTGGAGAAAACTGATTTAGGGAGTGTGGTGTTTTGAAGGAGCTGTGAGGCTGTTGCAATTGTTAGGGAGCACTCCCTCACAGAGGGCCATAGCAACCATCTGTGGCATAGCTCTGGTCTCCAGGGTCACTGAATATCTAAAATACCATCTCTTGTTTCAGGACATGGTATCTCACACTCTCGTCCAAAGGTGCTCCATTGATGACGTTTTCAGACCACTTAGACACAGTGTCAGGCTACGGTGGTGGCTGTTCCGGAGGCCTGGCCCCGTAAAGAAACATCCCTAAAGTGAGATGACCAAGCTGAGCACTAGACTCCAAAGATGGCCCAAATCCTAGACTAGGAAATGTATTCCTCCTTTACATTAAAATAGAGATTAGCAGGCAGGCTCACACCTTTAATCCCAGCACTTGGGAGGCAGAGGCTGGTGGATCTCTGTGATCTGTTAGCTTAGTCTGCAAAGTGAGTTCTAGGACAAGCCAGGGCTGTTACACAGAAAAACCCTGTCTTGAAAAAACAAACAAACAAATAAAAACAAAAAATAAAATAAAATAAAGACAGAAAGAAAAACAAACAACAACAAAATAGACATTAGCACCAAAAACCCACTAGATCTAGATGTCCCAAAGAAGTAGATTGTAAAATTGTCACAGCTCACCAGGCATCTATCCAAGAGGTAAACCGAAAAATTCCGGCCTATGGGACATTCGGAGGAGCCTAAGGCACGGGACCTGCTCCCTCAGACTCTGCTCTCACCTTCCCTGTGCCTTCCAGATAGGATGCCCGCTTCCTCAGTGTGAGGGCACTGGGACTGATGGCAGCATTTAAATTTTACTTCCTCATCTCAGCGCCCTTCTTTTTCTGGTTGGCCCAGTGTCCACTCACTCTCAAGTGCACAGGCAGTTTCTGAGGATGGAAGCACTTGAAGGAGTGAGCAGCACAGAGGAGGGGACAGGGATGGATGAGGCCAGAGAGCGAGAATGTTCTCTGGCGTGTGTCTGGGGGGAAATAAAGAAATGATTCTAGCTTGGGGGGCTTAGAAGAAATCCCATCATAATTTATTTCAACTTTGAATCATTGGAGTAGGGCCTATTGTGCATTGATTTCTTAAAAACTTTAGTCCTAGGAAAGTCATATGATCCATTTGAGGTTTGCAAGAGGTCTTCCATAATTCAGAGTTCTGGTACATTAATTTAATCAGAAACTTAGCTTGTTTCCCTGTCCTCATTTCGTCGATTAAGAGGCAGAACCGCAACTGATAGGCATCTGGAAGCAAGGGAGATCAGAGTTCTCCCAGAGACTTGTTGGGCCAAAGAGACCCTCACACAGGACCACTTTAGAACTCAGCTTTCAAAGCCCGTGAAGAATCAGTCAAGTGTGGCTAGGAGCCATTGAGCATCCGGAGGGCTGAATGGTGTGGACCCATGCCATGCCTGTGGTGAGTCTATTCACCGCACTGCATCACAGGGACTTTCCAGTTTTGCCAGTGATACATGACAAAGCCCAACGATTTCCTTACTCTGATTCCCTTGGCAATGCCCCTCTGTACTTCCCCCCTCCTTCTTTTTAGCTATCTGTCATTTATCTTTGGAATAACTATGGGGATTTGCTCTATTTCCTTAGAGGGCAACTTTAAAGGCGTAATGACATTTCCCTAGTCTTAACATTAGCTTGATAAATTTTCATTTTGTATTGCTGTCATTTCAAAAAAAAAAAAACCATCAAATAAACTCATCACCAGTCTTTCTAAAAGCCAATCCCCACCCAGATAGTTAATAAATATAACACTGACGTAGATGCCATTAAAAAAGAGAGAAGAAAAGCCCAAGATGTAATTTCTACTCTCTATTAGCTTACACATAGGAGCAGATATAAAACAAAC
The DNA here is from genome assembly GCA_902168425.1 of Peromyscus attwateri. Lineage (NCBI taxonomy): Eukaryota > Metazoa > Chordata > Mammalia > Rodentia > Cricetidae > Peromyscus > Peromyscus attwateri. The sequence continues at coordinate 3,964 of CABHPP010142674.1, forward strand.
AGTATCGTGGGACACAGAATGTGTGTGTTCTTGTGGTATGAGTGTATAGTGTAAGCATATATGTGTGTGCCTTTGTGTAATGGCTGGAGAAAGACTGGGTATATTTCTCTATGGCTTCCCACCGCATTCCTCTGAGACAGGGTCTTTCACTAAACTGGAGCTAGGCTGCTGGTTGGCAAGTCCCAGGGATCTCCCCAACCCTCAACACACACAAACACACGCTCTCCTCCTGTCTCCTCCCTACACACACACACACACACACACACACACACACACACACACACACACACCAGCACACCCCAGCACTGGTTACAGGTTTATGTGACCACACTTGGCTTTTTACATGGGTTCTGGGACTTGAACTCAGGGCTTTATGCTTGAACAACAAATGCTCTAACCACTGAGCCATCTCCGCAGCCTGTGTTTCCTACTAGCAATTTAATAGTTTTAACGCTGTGGTTTCTAGCAGGGTGCTTGCATACAATGAAGAATTCGGATAAACAGACATTCTATCTGCCTCATTAGAAGGATTTCTGCATTCTCAGGCACTGAAACTTCGGATGCCGTAACGAGGACAGAGCCACGTGACATTTTCCCTTGCCTCCCACAGACTCTGCTGATGTGAATTGCTATTCAAAGTCTTCCTGACTGCTGAGTTTCATCTTTAGGACATTTTGGTTTTTTGGCCAAGACAGTAATTGCTACTGCTATTTTATTTTTCTGTTTTGTTTATTTGGCCCATGCTCCAAGTCTCCTAGTCTAATTTGTTTTCCTATTGCTTGCTTTGCTGTTTTCAGATTTCTGTTTGCTCTCATTATGGATTATTTAAATTTTGTGAATGGCAGTCATTGATTTGTCAGAAAAAACATTTTGGTCCAAATTACTATTGATTTGAATTATCATTAGAGGCAAATACTGCAAACTCTAGTTGAGCCATTCCTGCTGGACTTGATCGGCATCTCTGACGATGCTTTACACAGCAGTGCCCACAGGAATCCTGGAGTGATCAGCTCTGACGCTTTCCTACCCTGCCTGTAAGTTGGAGACATATTTGTGCAGCGACTGAGACTCCTAAGAATGGCTTTCCTGAGGGGGCGAGCTCATTCACAAATCCCAGCCACTTCTTCATTTCAGAACACTTCGGAGTTAGAAGAAAAGTAGACTTTCTTGACATGAAAAGTTGAGAGATAGATGTGAACCTAAACCATAAATTTTCCTTTTTGCTTTACGGACTGAAAGAGCTGGACCGAATTCCCTTGCAAGTCTAGACTTCAAGAGAAGCTTGTGTCCCCTAAAGCAGCTCTTGTAGGTGGTGAGTTTGTATCAGTCTAGGAGTAGAGTGTCCATTTGCTCTCTGTTTGTTTGAAACAGGATCTCATTATGCGCACCAGACTGACCTCAATATCATCATCCTCCTGCCTCAGCTGCTAGGATTAGAGGCACGTGCCACCATGCCTGTGTCCCACTTTCATGTGGTTGCTGTGGTAAGTCACTCTGACTACAGCGAAGGAAAGTGTTTATTTGCCTTACCATTCCAAGTCACATTCCATCGTTGAGGGGACCTCGAGACAGGAGTTCAAGGTGAGAACCTGGAGGCAGGCCGGCTGGCTTTTCCATACAGCCTTACCGCCAGCCACAGAATTCACATCACAGCCAAAGAAACATGACAGGATCCATGGGGACACTCGCTGCTGGCTGGCTGGCAGGCAGAGTCATGCCCGACCGGCTTTCTTGTGTAGTCCAGGATCGCCAGGTGAGGAACAATGCCACCTACAGTGAACCAGGCCCTTCCATATCAATTGATGATCAAGACAGTCTTCCACAGTTGTGCCCACAGGCCAACCTGACAAAGACAATTACTCCATTGAGGCTCTTTCTAGGTGATTCTAGATTGGAGCAAGTTGACATTTAAAACTCACCGTCACTTCTGGTTATGAACAGCTTAGTTTAATGACCAGGTGCTTTTTTTTATTCTATATTTTGCCATGAAAATATTTTCAAGTACCGCTAAGTCGAAAAAACTTTTACAGTGAATACCCATAAAACCACTTAGAGCCGGGCGTTGGTGGCGCACGCCTTTAATCCCAGCACTTGGGAGGCAGAGGCAGGCGGATCTCTGTGAGTTCGAGGCCAGCCTGGGCTACCAAGTGAGCTCCAGGAAAGGCGCAAAGCTACACAGAGAAACCCTGTCTCGAAAAACCAAAAAAAAAAAAAAAAAAAAAAAAAAAAAAAAAAAAAAAAAACACTTAGAGTCCACCATTAACATTTTATTATATGTGTTCGTGACATCTCCAGTCTCTGTCAGTCCTTTGATCCAGTTACCAACAATCTCAGTTTTAATGTATTTCATGTTAAGTTGGAGATAGTGGTACATTCACCCCAAATATTTATCTCAGTTGCAAACCATTAGTAAGAGAGTTCAATGCTCGATTCATTTGTTTCTTACACCATTTGTGTTTGATAAAATGGATATATACACCCCATGCACCTAAGCTCCTATTAACATGTAGAAGATTATTATCAACTCAGAAAGTTCTTTTGCCTCCTCTTAACCCCTGTCCCCCACCTGTCCACTCTCGTGATTTTTCCCACTGTCTTAGTTAAGGTTTCTGTTGCTGTGAAGAGACACTATGACCACAGCAACTCTTATAAAGGAAAACATTTCATTGGGACTGACTTACAGGTTCAGAGGTTCAGTCCATTATCATCACGGCCGGACATGGCAGTGTGCAGGCAGACATGGTGCTGGAGAAGGAGCTGAGAATTCTGCATCCCGATCAGACAGCAGCAAGAGAAATACTGCACCTGGCTTGAGCATTTGACACCTCAAAGCCCACCCCCAGTGACACATTTCCTCCTACAAGACCACACTTACTTCAGCAAGGCCACACCTCCTAATAGTGCCACTCCTGAGGAGCCTATGGGGGCCATTTTCATTCAAATCATCACACCCACCTTCGATGAATTGTCTACTATACAACTTCTAGTAAATAGGATCTTAAGCTAAGTACTCCGTGGGGTTTTCATTCAGGCTGCCTTCTTTTATGTATTCCAGTTCTGTACACCAGCAATTCATTCCATTTTTGTGGCTGGATGACATCCCATTGTATAACCAGATCATGGTTTTCATAACTTATGTTTTAATCTTTTCCCAGTTTCTTTGGCTATTGTGAATAAAATTACTGTAAACATTCTCATCTAAATCCCTTAATTAAAAAAATTCATACTTAGAGTAGGATTGTAATTGCAGGTTCATAGAATAGATGGATTTTAATTTTTTAAATGGCTCATACAGAACTGTTCTTCACATGGCTGCATCGGTTTTAATGCTGCCAATAACGCAGGGGGATTGAGTTGTTCTGTAGTCGGTCTTTACAGCTTTCCATGCTCTGGCAAAGCCTGGTAGTCCACAGTGGTTTATTTGCATTTCCCAGGTAGTTTTGAGACAGGGCCTTGAACTCATTTTGTAGTGGTGGACGACTTTGGAGTTCTGATCCTTCTGCCTCTACCACCAAGGTGCAAGGAATACAGATATTCACCACTACACATGGCTGCTAGGTGTCTTGTTTTAGGAAAAATATCAGGAAAAAAAAAATAAAACATCCAATCTATGGTTGCAGAGTCAGGTAAAAGTTGAATCAATTAAATATAAAATTAAACTTAAACATTGGGGAATGGGTATACATCAGTGATAGAGTGAATGCTTAGCATGGTTAGCTAGAGACTAATCCTTGGCTCCAAAGAAAAGTAAAAGACCAGGTAATAACAATCAGGGTAGTACACAGGTATGATAACATTTGTGGAAGTGTCCTATGTTGAGAAATGCTTTTACCAAGCAGGTCATTTTTCAGATATTCCCCATTTCCACATCCTCCTCCTACTGTGTGTGTGTGTGTGTGTGTGTGTGTGTGTGTGTGTGTGTGTGTGTGTGGCCAGAGATCCACTTTGGGTGTCTTTTTCTATTGCTTTCCACCCTATTTTCTCAAGCAAGGTCTACCTGGGTGCTTGGGATTTGAACCTAGTCTTCATGTCTGCGTAGTAGGCACTTTACCCACAGCCATCTTCCCACTTATCCATGGTGATTTTGATCAAGTTTTTTTTTTTAAACAAATCAGCATCAGTATTTCAGAAGTTCTAACCACTGTTATTCAGCACAGAGTCATTGAACTTTGAGATTAGGCAGGATTCTGTGTGTTAAACGGGAAAATTCACTGAAGCACTAATATCAAATAGGGTTGCTACAAATTCAGAAAAACAAAACAAAGCCAAATTAAAATGACCCATGCATCAGGAAGCTTCCAGAAGCAGATGAGGCTCAGAAAAACATCGACTGCCGGAATTTATAGAAAGACGGAGGTAAAGCCCGGACCCGGTGTGATTGCTACAGGCTAATTGGGTATTGAGCCTTGAGTGATTGGCTAAAGCTCTGCTGCTGACTTTACTCTGTCGGTCTCTCAGGTCCAGTATACAAACCTTGTCCAACTCAGTGGCCTCTTAACAAGTTCTACTTAACATACATAAACCAGGAGAAATTCTTCTCAGTCATCACTGGTATTTTGGAGGCCGCGCTTTAAACTGTCTAGTTGTATAAAACCAAAACAAAAGGCAATGATAGCTAGAAGGTGACTCATTTGCATTTGGGGTTAGCCTACTGTATGGTGGAACATCTGTTTACACCATGTGAAGATGTGTCCCTGTGATTGGTTTAATAAAGAGCTGAATGGCCAATAGCTAGGCTGGAGAGACAGGGTGGGAATTCTGGGGAGAGAGAGAGAACTCTGGAAAGAAGAGAGGCTGAGAGATGTCAATGAGACTCGACCAAGCCAAGTACAGAGGCGAAGTAACTGAGCCATGTGGCAAAACATAGATTAAAAATATGGGTTAACTAAGTTACAAGAGCTAATTGGAGGACAAGGCTAAGCTAAAGGCCAAGCATTCATAATTAATAAGTCTCCATGTCTTATTTGGGAACTGGCGATCCAGAGATAGTCTGACAAGAAAATCAAGCAATGCTACTGAATTTGGGTCTGTGTCCACCACTTACTGGTTATGTGAGCTTGCAAGCTGCTCTCCACTGCTTCAGTTTCTTTACCTGTGAAGTTGATTGGCGTTCCAAGAGGCACTGAATGAAAACATGTAGACAGCACATAGAAATCACCGTCAAAGGGCTGGGTTACTATTACTGTTGTTCTGTGGTAACCAGTTAGCACCAGCATATTACCTGATGTATGAGACAAGAGACTGACTAGCTCCAGAAAGCAAAGAGACTGGCCGATTCTGGACTAGGCAAGTTGTGTTAGGATTCACTCCCTACTCTTACAGCACAGCAACTAACTGGCTTTTCTTTCGGGCTCTTAACACTTCCTAACTCTCAGCGTGGAGCTGGCCCTGTTTCTTGGCTCTGTGATCTAGGTTTGGCCAGTTAACATTTCCCATCCTTCCATTCCCATGGATTAGCTCAGAGATGGGCACCCAATCTCAGCCAGAATAACAACGCTCAAGCCTGGGATTCCTGCTGGTGCTAGTGAGAAGCAGCAGCTCCTTCCTGCTACAACAGCTAAGCCGATAAGACAGAACGATTCTGCTTCTATCTATCCTCCAGAGAGAGCCCACCTGAGACTGAATCCCACCGAGAGAATTGCAGAGAGAGGAGAAAGATGTCTACTGATCTTGCCTTAGTTAGGGTTTCTATTGCTGTGAAGAGACACCATGACCACAGCAACCCTTATAAAGGACAGCATTTCCTTGGAGTGGGCTTACAGTTCAGAGGTTTAGTCATTTTCATCCTGGCAGGAAGCATGGTGGCATGCAGGCAGACACGGTGCTGGAGAAAGTGGCTGAGAGTTCTACATACAGATCAGCAGGCAGCAGGAAGAGAGAGTAACTCTGGGACTGGCTTGACCATCTGAAATCTCAAAGCCCACCCCCTGTGACATACTTCTCCAACAAGGCCACACCCACTCTAACAAGGCCACTTCTTATAGTGCCACACCTCCCTGTGGGCCTTCGGGATCCATTTTTATTCAGACCACCCGGACCTCATTTCCCAACTGGCTCCAGCTGTACTGATTTGACCTTGCTGGTTCTGGACTTATTTACCTCCCCCTCAACCCATCTTAAACAAAGTTAAGTTTGGAACCTGTCGTTTAGAGCTGCAACTCCAGATAAGTTCTTTAATCTGATATAAATTCAAGTCACTCCAGAAGTGGGAAACTCAGTTGAAGAATTGCCTCCATCAGACTGGCCTGTGAGCGTGACTGTGAGACATTTTCTTAGTGTAGGAGGGCCCGCCTACTGTGGGCAGATGGGCCTGGGGTTCATAAGAAAAGTAGCTGAGCAAGTCACTGGGGGGGCAAATCAGGAAGCAGCATTCCTCCATGGTTTCTGCTCCACTTCCTGCCTCCAAGTGAGCTCCTGCCTGGGCTTCCTTCGGTAACGGACTGTTACCTAGAAGTGGAAGGTGATGTAAGTCCTTTCCTCCTCCAGTTGCTTTTGGTCATGGTGTTTCTCATAGGAGTAGAGCGCAAACAAAGACAGGGATATCACCCCTGTGTTAATGGAAACGCTTCTCCCGGCCGAAACTTCTGTGGGTGGTTTCTATTGGCTATGGGGAGACACTGCCAGAACCAGACTTGTTTAATAATCTAACAGAGAAGGAGATGGCTTCGGAGAGAAACAATGCCAGTCAGTTTATTGAGAGGCATTGTGGGGACTGGATTCCATGGAGAGATGGCACTGAGTGTGAAAGGACCAAGCAGACGCCATAACAGGCTGCTCAGTCTTCTCTGAGATCAGGCCTCAATTTCAGTTTCCTGAGACTTGAGCAAACAGTTTCTGGAAGGGCCGTGAACAAAAGACATAGTCCTTGCAGTAGCTCCCCTTCTGCACATACTCTGACCGCTCAAGGTTCAGCCAGTTGTTTACTGTCTGGGACCCCTCACCAACTGAGAGCTACGTGCATGAGTCAAGGACAGAGCCTGGGCCACTGAGCCAGCCCCCACAGTCAGGACATGCTAGGCCAGCCAGCCTCCATGGCAGCTCAAGGACAAAGCCTGGGACTTGTCCAGGCTTGCCCAAGAATGATAACTGTAACCCCCAACCAGTAAATTCAAAGGTTACACACCCTCACCCAATCATATGACAGAAACGCTTGTACCACCCTGCTTGTGGTTTTTCCCTTTAAAAACCCCTCACCCTGAGAGCTCAGGGCGGTCCTCCTCCACCCGCTGTGTCGGATATTGGACATGGACCAAGCCTGGGCTTGCTTGTTATCAATAAACCCCTGTGTGTTTTTCATGGGATATCGGCTCTGTGGTGGTCTTGCTCAGGGATCTCAAGACGTGGGCTTTACAAGTGGGCTGTGGGCGTGACTACAGCAGGAATCTTTGCCAGCTGTTGCTCTGGTACTACAAGTATAGATGTGGTAATCTTGGGCTTATTTCCAGCCAAGCCAGATGATAAGAAGGCACCGTTTCTTAGTCAAACAGGCCGGGGGAGGTAAGAGATCTGCTGTTTCCCCTTCCATTCTTAATTGTTGCCACCGGCATCTCCACAACCTCTGCCTCTGGCTCTCAGTACTCTTTGGTAAGGCCTTTCATGAAGACCCTATCTTATACCCATGCCTGGACCAAGACCCCTGTGAGCATGATGGAATCATGTGACTTCACTTGGCCTTCTGGAAAAGGTGCCTTTTGATCATCTGGCTGTGCTGGAAATAAGATTACCACATCTATATTTAGTGACTTCCTAATCACAGTATCAATAAATATGCCTTCCTATTGCGAAGCTGGGTAATTGCACCTGTTCCTGTTAACATCTCATGTGCATCAAAGAGCAATTATCCTAATGAGCAAGTTGAGGCTCAAAGGATTGTGCACGCTATTGAATGATGAATGGAGAATGCCTGAGAGGTGTCACTGGGGTTAATCACTGGGGGGTTAGAGGTGCTGCCTTAAGCACTGCTAAGCAGGGACCCAAGGGCTCTTCCATGGTAGCAGTTCTAATTCTAATTCTACCAAGGTGGACACCCTGGAACTCAAACTAGCAGTAAGACAACAGAGTGCTGCTAAGGAATGAGTAGGCTCAGTGGAGTTGGGGACACGGAGAAGATACAGGTGTGTAGTTGTGCATAAAAGACAGTTGTATTAACCTGTGATGGCTGATCAAGACATCCTGGCTGCTAAACTTTAAATCCAGTGCTCTGACAGGCTAGTGTCAGATGCTTATTCCTAGTTGTGATACAATTTGGGGAGGGAACTTTAGAAGTGTGGCCCTAATTGGAGTAGGAAGGTCAGTGGGGGGTGGACATTGAAGGTTATGTTTAACCCCTGGTTCCTGCTTCTTGGTGTGCCATGTGAGCAGCCCCCACCATAAGCTTACGTCACCATGAACTAAGTTGCCATGCATATCTTCCTCTCCATGACAAATGAGCCTTCTGAAACCCCGGGCCAAATGACTGCGTTTCCACTAAGTTATGTCTGTTGGGAATTTTGATCACAGTGATGTAAAAAGTCACTAACACACCCAGGCTCCACAGGCAGATAAGACCATTGCCATTTCTCTCCCTTGGCAGTCTGCACAGTGCCTCTCAGCGCCATGAATGCCAGTTTGTGAGGAGGGGGCTTCCCGCTCAGGTCTCGGTGGATTTCTGCGTTCAGTAACTGGAGTCTTCAGCAATAGGGTCTTACCATTGAGTTCTGGCAGGCAACCAAGAGCCCTGGCGACAGCTGGTATTATCTGGGGAGTCTCCCGAGCCTCCCTAGCCAACAACTCATTGGAAGGCATCTCCATACTGACACTATGACATCTGGGGGCAGCATTATCCACTCGTGTAGAGTATTTCCGTTCAAACTATCTTTTTTCTTAGTTATATACTTTAGTTGGCTTATAAAGTAGTGGGTTTCATTTAGCCTTGTCACACATCTTTAGTTTTGGTTAACCACCCCCTATTCTTCCCCAACTCCTGTACCCCATTCCTGTTTAAACCTTCTATGCCTATCATTTCTCCTCTCTACTTTCGTATCACACGTATTATACTGTCCTTACCCTTAAGGCTTCACCTCCTTTGACTCCCAAGCTCCCCTTCTTTCTTGCTTGTGACCTCTATAGATACTCACTCTAAATTAAATAAAGAAATCTAAAAATCCAAAGCTATATCAACATTTGTCACAGGGGTTGGGCAAAGCACTGTTCTAAAAGTTCTCTCCTCAGCCGGGCAGTGGTGGCGCACGCCTTTGATTCCAGCACTCGGGAGGCAGGGGCAGGCAGATCTCCATGAGTTCGAGGCCAGCCTGGTCTACAGATTGAGTTACAGGATAGCCAGGGATACACAGAGAAACCCTGTCTTGGAAAAACAAAAACCAAAACCAAACAAACAAAAACGTGTCTCCTCAGCTTATAGTCTATCTGTGGAACAAATGCTCTGCTACCTGGTGATAACTACTAAGACAAGCCAGTGTGAGACAGTGGGGCTAGCCTTGTCTACAAGGATAAGCAGACTGCTCCGAAGACATGAAGTGAAGGCTGATAGCAGGAGAAAGAGGAGTTGGATGAGGAGCTGGGGAGCCGTGGAAAGTGTGAAGGCCCTGTGGTTGATACATTGTGTACCCCAATAAACTTATCTGGGGGTCAGAGAACAGAACAGCCATAATATTAAATATAGAGGTTAGGCAGTGTTAGCACATGCCTTTAATCCTAGCATTCCAGAGGCAGAGATCCATCTGGATCTCTGTGAGTTCAAAGCCACACTAGAAACAGCCAGGCATGGTGACACACGCCTTTAATCCCAGGAAGTGATGGCAGAAAGGTATATAAGGCATGAGGACCAGGAACTAGAGCCTGGTTAAGCTTTTAGGCTTTTTGAGCAGCACTTCAGCTGAGATTCATTCTGGATGAGGACTCAAAGACTTCCAGTCTGAGGAAAGAGGATCAGCTGAGGAATTGGTGAGGTGAGGTGGCTGTGGCCTGTTCTGCTTCTCTGATCTTCCAGCGTTCACCCCAATAAGAATAAGAACTTTTAAGATTCATGCTACAAGGCCCTGACGGAGAGTGTGGAACAGGAGGAAGAGGATCGCTGCCTCCTTGGAGGAACTGAAAGAAGGCTGGATCGAATGGAGACTGAAGGCTGAGACTTCTAGTGTGATTTGGAGACTGAGCTGAGTTCCGTTGAATTCAGTGCTCTGTCCCCAGCCTCAGAATAACATATTACAGAAGAAACTCCATGTTTCCCAGCCACTGTTAAAAAGAAAATTTCTCAGGTTACAAAAGTCCAAACTGCCCCCCTGATACCATCAGTGACAACAAGAATGATGGCTGTGTTCAGTGGCTATCAACTGGGGCTGCACTTACCTAGGAGGACTAGAGTTTGAATCCCCAGTAGCTACGTAGAAATCATCCAACACGGCAGCTGTCTGCAAGCCCAGCACTTTGGAAGCAAAGACAGTAAAGTAGATCCTGGAGTAAGCTGGCTGTTAGACTAACTGGAACTGGTGTGCTCCCTGCTTAGTGAGAGACCCTGCCTCAAAAATAACAATGTGGAGTGTGATCAAGAAAGACATCGGTTGACATACAAATGTACACTTGTACCCCCACCACTGCATGAGCCTACATACATGCGAACACAGTCACACGCATGCTCAGCACACCCCCCCACAAAAAGTAAAACAAAGGAGGAAAATCATTCTTTCTGTAATGTAAAACTGTAGTATCTAAGGGCCAAAGCCCATCAAATGGAAAGATAGATGCTAGAAAGTTTCATCAAATGGATGGTAATAGGTTTGAAGCAGTTTTGTCTCACTTTCCAAAAGGTTACACACACACACCACACATACATATGCACACCACACACACACACCACACATACACATGCATACACACATGCACGCACACACACACATACACACCACACACACCACACAAACACATGAACACACACACACACACACACACGCACACACACCACAATACACATGCACACACACACCACACATACACATGCATACACACATGCACACACACACACCACACATACACACGCATACACACATGCACACACACACACACACACACACACACACACACACACACACACATTGCTCTCCTAAGAACTCTGTTGGCTTCTAAAGCAATAACTTCTATAATTTGCTCTGCTGTAACCCAGACAAGAGTTGCCAAGTTGATGAATGAATCTACCATTTATCGCTTATAAGTAGCCAGCAAGGATATGGTTCCATATCATATGTTCACAAAATGCATGCTTTAACATGGGAACTGGAATTAATTAATGCCTGCTTTACAAAACTCTATTTTGCCTCAATCATTTAATATTATCACCTAATTTTCCCCCCAAAGCTTCTGGGAAATTTCCAGCGTGATCTATTGAACTATAAATGTGGATCTAATTATAATTTACAAGAAAATAAGCCTCAGACATGTTTTTATAGGTTTAGACTTCTCTGGCTAGTTCTCACAGTAGAAAATGAAAGTACTTTTGGAAGGTAACTCTGATTCCTTTCCGCATTCCGCATACGTGAAGGAATTTGGGGAAAATTTTGCATTTAGTGAGACCCATTTATAAATTTTTATGAAAATATTATAACTATTGCTACAAACATAAGGACAGGAAGCATTTGGCTTTTATTCAAGCTATTGGCTATGACCATTGTTAAATGGAAGCCTCGGAGACAAGAGGTCTGTGGTCTAGGGGTAGTGGGCTGCAGTATCTTGTTAAAAGGAATGGCCCATACACGTCAGCATTCATCTGTATTTCTAAAACCACAAATAGCTGTGCCCTTCCAGGGGAAAAAAAAAGAAACCACAAGAGAGGTCTTCTTGCCAAAAGAATGTGTGATTGAAGGAGCGCTCAAGAGAGCACGAATGACCAGCCTGGGTTTGACTGATTTGCAGCTTCACCGGTATTCATTTGAAGAAAGTGTTTGAGAGCTATTTGGAAGTTACGGTCTCTTCTGAATTGCACTGGAGATTTAACTGCCCCTCCAGGTGCTCTGTGACGAGTAAAATATGTGGTGGCTCCTGTCCTTCTGGAGGTGAGTGACGACGGAGGCTGGAGATACGCCAAAGGCAAATCAAATTTCCTAGATTCCACTCAGGAGCACTGGCTTGGTAAGGCTCAAACTAAGGAACACTCATTGAGGACTAAAAATGTGCCAAATGCCGAGACCTTTTATTTATTTATGAATAAGATGTTACTACCATCCACATTTGATGGATAAGAAAATAGAGACAGCAAGAAGATGAGTGACTTGCCCACAGTCACAAAGCTTATTAGTGGCAGACTTCAGATGGAGATACTTTGAACCTGGGGCACATGCTGCTTGACTTTTTGCTACATGGTTTCAAGGGTATGAGCAGGAACAGAAGGAATCTCTAGGCAAATGAAGAGCTACGTCCGTTTCTGATGGATTCCATCCGTTCTGTTTTAGAGCTTGTCTTTTGTTGGGTAAAAGTTAAGATGGAGCTGGCAGTTTCTGAGTCCTCTGTTACTGTTTCTTCCCCTAACGTTTCTAAATTCTCAGCTTGATTTTATTTGAGCCTCTGCCAGGTCTGAACAGGACCTGAACAGGACCAAAGTATGGTGTACACATAAGTTGGCTGAACTTGACCTCAGCGAGTCTCTGCCAGTGCAGAGTAATAGAAAAGACAGATGCAGCCCCCGCTGGGAGAAAGGACTGGGGCCATTGGTCCCCTCACAGGTCATCTGGAGATGAGGAATGTGACAGACAGAAGGTGAGGGACTTGGTTGGAAACACACAAAACGGTCAGAGAGGGGTTTAAAGGGAACAGAGGACTCACATTGGCCGGAACAGGGTTCTTTAAAGCCACAGATGCCTTTTAAGTCAAAGAAGCGGGTTTACAGGGAACGCTTGAAAAAAAAAAAC
>CABHPP010142674.1:22876-34323 GCA_902168425.1 Peromyscus attwateri
TGTGTGTGTGTGTGTGTGTGTGTGTGTGTGTGTGTGTGTGTGTGTGTAGCTCATGTGTGGAGAGCAGAGGACAACTTTTGAGCATTTTCTCCTTCCACAGTGTGTCTGTCCTGGGGATCGAACTCAGGATGTAAGGTTTGCTGGCAAGTGGCTTTGCCCAATGGCCCATATCTCTAGCCCAGTTATGGATTTGTAAAACATGACTAGGATATTACATTATAAAAACTACTATTAAGTTTTCAGATTTTTATAATACCAGTAGCACGATTATATAAGAAGAAGAAAGTGACTTTTTGAAAAAATGCTTTTGAAGTGCTTAAAGGTGAAATGTCATGACTGAGGCTTGCTTCAAAATAAATATGATTTTAAAAAAAGTTAGGCATTGGGAGTATTAGCGCTTAGTGCATTGCTTTCACCACCATCTTTATACCCTTTTGTCTTCTAAAACTCTTAATGAAAAGTTTCATGGTGGTTGACACGACAAAGTTACTTACTAATCAAACTATCAGGAACATTTCAGAATGCAGTAACTACATCACATTGCTTTTAAAAACGCACAGGTAATTTTTACTGTGAGCCATTTCAGTAAGACCTGAAATAATTTTGGGGTGGAAGATATAGTTTTCTTGATAAGCAAACTTTAAAAAAAAGAGAGGGAAATAGGCCATAATGTTCTGTTTGCAGTCAATACTGGACTGTGTGGTCTGAGCGCCAGGCACTAATGAAGGCTGGACTCCACTGATGAGTTGCCAAAGGGCAGCTATTATAATTGCCATGCAGCCACTGTAATCTAATGGTAAAATAATGGAGAAGTAGAAAGTGTGTGGCTATCTTAGAGGAAGCGTGCATCTAATAGAGACGAGCTTGATGTAACTCCCACAGTAACTCCCACACAAACTGCCCAAAGAAAGCTCTGTAGATAGCTCACTTACTCTGCACGGGCAATAAGTGAATGTGATTCCTCAGCTGGTGGTCAGGACAGCTTTCTCCTCATGGTTTCTTACGGACATTTAAAAACTGAAGCTAAGTGAATAATGTGTATGTGATGATACTTCTAAGTGAGTAACATGCGCTCATGGATTTGGATGACAAATGCCTATTTAGTTAGCCTAGAATTTTATATGAGAAATCCAGGCTGGGATGGTTTGAACATAATAATCGACAGGGAGTTGGCTATGTTCCTGGAGTCAAGTTCCTTTCAGCAGAAAACCTGGGTAGGATGCACATAGTCATTTTCCTTTATTCTAGTTTTTGCCTTTTTGGGCAAACACCTCACTCCGTCATCTAGGTTGCTCATTGGTGGCCTCGTCTAGCTTTCAACTCTGGGCAGTCCTGCACCTTGACTCCCAAGCACTGCTAAGATACATGTTCTTGACCAATTTGTCCATCCACACCACAGTAGAGGAAAGCCATTCCTCTTTAAATTCAGGTGATTAAATTTGTATAACAACCTGGTAATTATAAACTGTTTTATACAGAAGTGCTGATATTTAAGTGCCACAGTACAGACGTCCCCCTCTATTGCCTTAAAAACTCTTTTTCTCTCACAATATTAATGTTAGAGGTGAGCCTATGGTAAAAATAAATAAATAAATAAAAGCAATGTCTTAGGGAAGGTTAGAATGAATGATATCAGTCAGCAGTGGATGTTCAGGACAAGCCCTTTTTTTTTTTCTCTCAAAGGTCTTGGCTTATTTTTCATGAATGAATGCACAAAACCAAAGTGAAACAAGGACGTCAAACCAAACATCTCACCACCCAAACTGAAATACGGTATATTTAGTGAAATGTACTTGTTTATTGACTCCTACATCTCATCCTCTAAGTTTCGATGTTCTGATTATAGTTCATATTTTGACGAAGAACGGGTAGAGAACTTTATGGACAGATGCTTGGAGTGTCGTTGTCTGGCAGAAGCTGGACCAGCTGGAGAGGAGGAAGCAACAACAGGAGATGCAGCAGCAGTGACTAACATTCATCCAGCGGTCACCATGCGGCAGCAACCACGCTAAGGACTTCCTAAGCCCTGTCTACGTCAGTCCTCCTAACAACTGCCCAGTCAGTGCCATCATCATCTCCTCTGCATACATGAGGAAACTGAGGCCCAGAATGCTCAAAAAAAACTATCCCCAGCTCTGTGACCTATGACCTATGCTGTCAAGCCTGAAAGAAGATGCTTGCTCATCCCAGACAGTGCACCACAGGAAATGACAGCATTCTCAGTGGGATAAAAGAAAAAAAATGCTCCTATCCAAAGGTTCAGAAGAGAGCTCTGCTGGTTAGAAGTGAACATTGCAGGCCGGGGACATGGATCCGCTCCGGGAGCACTTCCTGTACAAGCGGGGGGGACATGAGCCTGACTGACTCCTAGTACTCCTGTTCATTAAGCTGGGTGGGGTGGATCCCCGGGGCTCATTGGCCAGCCAGACTAGTCCAATCAGCCAGCCCAAGGCATCTGTGAGACAGCTTGGTTCAAAAAAAGTAGGGTGGACTGTGGTGGTATTGTATTCCCCAAAATATTGTGTACCTTAATAAACTTATCTGGGGTCAGAGACAGAACAGCCACAATATTAAAGGTTAGGCAGTGGTAGCACACGCCCTTAATCCTAGCATTCCAGAGGCAGAAATCCATGTGTTCAAGGATACACCCAAGCATGGTGACCAACATCTTTAATCCCAGAAAGCAAGCCTTCAATCCCAGGGAGTGGTGGTAGAAAGCAGAAAGGTATATAAGGCGTGAGGACCAGAAACTAGAAGCATTTGCCCTGGAGAGGCATTTGCCCTGGAGAGGCATTTGCCCTGGAGAGGCATTTGCCCTGGTTAAGCATTCAGGCTTCTAGCAGCAGTTCAGCTGAGACCCATTTTGGATGAAGACTCAGAGGCCTCCAGTCTGAGGAAACAAGACCAGCCGAGAAGTTGGCCAGGTGAGGTTAGCTGTGGTTTGTTCTGTCTCTCTGATCTTCCAGTGTTCACCCCAATACCTGGCTGAGGTTTGATTTTATTAATAAGAACTTTTAAGATTCATGCTACAGTGGACCACTTGCGAGGAAGCGACAGTGACCCTAAGCTTCCATCCGCTCTGCACAGACACAAAGAAGGAATGAGCGAATGAATGCATGCGATGGGAAAACACAAGGGTTCTCCTCCTTCTGAGCTTGGGTGGGAAGATATTAGAGCTCTACCGTGGCCTGTATTATATGAATAACCACATATTCACAGCCCTCTGTTATTCCAGTGAATAGGTAGTTCTCTACCAGTCTCTACAAATCTGGGGTGGAATGACACTCTTGAACCAATCACGTTTCCTGCAGTGATAGGGCCCATGACGTAGGAGAGCACTTGTGAGGGTAGCCT
Source organism: Peromyscus attwateri (assembly GCA_902168425.1). Taxonomy (NCBI): domain Eukaryota; kingdom Metazoa; phylum Chordata; class Mammalia; order Rodentia; family Cricetidae; genus Peromyscus; species Peromyscus attwateri. The sequence continues at coordinate 26,231 of CABHPP010142674.1, forward strand.
ACTCTGCACGCTCCAGACAGGGGAAGGGGCACATGGGGAGGCCGCAAGTCAGGGACACATACAGTCTCGGTAGTTAGGCTTGCTTGCTCTTTTAATTAAGAAAACAAAACCAAACAAAACTAAAACCAAAAAAAAACAATTCACACTGCAAAGGTTGGACATGTATGAGACTAAGTATGTTGTCACTCTGTGATATGTGTGTGTGTGTGTGTGTGTGTGTGTGTTTATTTTTTTCTTTCTTTCAACTGATAGTCTGGGTGATTTCAGTCAGCCTCAGAGATGTCTGTACCTATGGTAACGGTGACCGAGGAAGAGAACTGGGGCTTCTAGAAAAGGAGTCCATATCCATGGGTCTCAGCTACATCTGGGCATATTTAGGGAGTGGATATAATATCCGTAAGGGTCCACTCAGGATGGCGCTAAGGACATTCATCCCCACAGGGAAGAGAAAATGAGGTCCATGAGCTCTACCTAGGAGAACCTTTGATCCACGCAGCAGAGCGAACAGAGAACTCCACTCAATCTGCTGGTTTCTGGACCCTCTTGTTTGGCTCCTGAGTAGAGGAGGAGCTTTCTCACACAGACCATCTAACTATGGGGGAAGCTGCATCTTGGACCCAAGGAAGATGGGAACCACGGAAGAAGATGGAGGGGCGCAGCTGCTGCCTGGGGGCCACTGAACCAGGCCCTATAGAGATCTCAAGGGCCACGAGAGAAATGCAATAATAGGACTGGAGGAAGACACCTGGCCGACTTTCAAGCCTGCTAGCCCTCTTCCCTCCTAGTCAGATGCAAGAGACTTGGCAGATGTCAGAGGTATCTGTGGGACCACAATCCAGAAAAAAAAAAAAAAATGTCCCTCAGAGGCTGGTGGCTCCCAGTCAGGTTACATACGGATGAACAGATGTGGCAAGGCTCTTAAGTCCGTGTGGAAAGTCAGTTTATTTATGTTCTGTTGATGTTATTATTTGAAAACTCAGCTGTAATCAGAATTGCTTCTTACAGTGTGCACCAAGTGCTCATTTTGCAAAAATGCTGATCTTTCCCAGCAACTCATGTGTAACCACGAGCCACAGAGGCTGCGGGCGAAGTTTTCTTTCTCCTCACAGACACTGGCTGCCTCAAACACCCACTGGAGTTTTCATAAATAAAACATAGCCGAGCAACGGGGGGGGGGGGGGGGGGGGGAGTTCTCCCTCCAGTAAGAAAGGAATTAGTGTAATCAGTAAGAAAGGGAGCTGTGTGCGAAGTCCCAGTCTGCAGCACGGGGCTTCCACCCCAGGAAGGCTGAAGATACCAGAGATGACAGAATCCTGGGGTGAGAAGGCAGGCCTGAGTCAGGAGAAGGCTGCCACATGGATTTAACCCTCAGACGTCAACGTGTCCCATTATGAGCCCTTCCATCAAAACCTGGACTCTGTAAATCATAATAAGAAAAAAAATCCCAGAGGTGCCTACCTTCAACGATTAGATGAAAAACAGTGAAAAGCAGAAGACGGGCTATTAAAAAATGTAAAAGGGCTCAATCAGTCAGAGTTCTGCTGTATTAACAGACACCTGAGCTGAACAACTTAGAGGAAAGGTTTAGTCTGGCAGTTGTGCAGATTGTAATTTGTGACTGGGTGGCCCTCTGCCTTAGGGTGAGGCAGAAGACTTCGAGTCAATCCAATCCAAACCAGTCACCTCATAAATGGGAGGCGGATAATGACAGAGAGGAAATGGGCAGGCCCCACAGGCCTAAGACCACCTACCTTTTAAATAACTCCACTCTGGGGACCTGCTTTAATTGATGGGCTTTGGGGGAACATTCAAGACTCAGGAGATAGCTGGGAATCAGAATGGGATGATTAGCTTAATCTTCAGGTCAGCAACTTCTCATGCTGCCCAGATCCTCCAGACTGAGAAGTAAGGTTGGTAATCCTGTGTGTTATGTTGGGTTTTGTGGATTGTAAACACATAGACAGACACAGACACACACGTCTCTGCTTAGCTGGGTCTGCCAATTTGGTGTTAGAGACTTCCAGAAATCCCTAGAGCCCCAGAGCACATCTACGAAGCCTGAGGATACCAGACACAACAGGCCACTGGGGAGCCATTTTGGTTATTTTAACTGAACTGATCATTAATATAGGATATCCACTGTGACCACTGGCTTTAAGATACCAAACTAAAGCTCTGAAACAAAACCGGAACCCACCAAAGCTATGGTAACGTTGGTGTTGTGATCCCTCTTTATTTCATAGGAAGCCTGATTAGTAAAAAATTAAAGCCACTGTAGTGTTTATAGATAGGTAGTGGTAGTGTGAGCTTGTACACTTTTTAGCTTGGGATTCGTTTCTGAAACCTATTCCTCAAGACACCAGAACAGAAACTCTAAGAAGTTTATATTAGGTCTCCTACTCATTCCCTCTTCCATACTCATACTTTATATAGTATAGGTTTCTCCTCTACCAACCCTGAATTAAGAAAATACATCAGATGGTACCAGGAATTTAAAAGTTCTATCTCAGTGATATATTCAGAGATAAGGAGAAGGGACATCACCTGGCTGTGGAAAACCTCCACAAACACCAGGTCCTTCCTTTGGTTTTAAACATAAATGCCTCACAGCAAGGCTCCAAAGAGCCACGAAGAATGACATGAACCACTGAACCTCAAACCACACAGTGGCTTGACCACTGGATCTCCCAGGTCAGAGTATCTTAGGGTCAAAGAGTGGCTGACCTGGACAGCCCCACCGATAGTTGGCATGTGAGTGACATTGAGGCGTGACTAAGGACACGCCACCCGTTCTAAACATTTTCTTCCCATGTATCTTGCCCTCAAACACTTTGCCTCAGGACATGACTGAGTTCGGCGCAGAGTACTGGAGTTTTTATTCATTTACATTCGACTTCTTTTTAAATGGATGAATGGCTATAGCAAAACCGAAGTGTTTAGGGGGTTTATAACTTCATTCCCACCTCCACCAAGGTGGTTCTGGGAGCCCATTTCCTCCTCTGTCTCATTAAGACTATATGAAGACCCAAGAGGCATGGGAACCACGCCATCTGTAGGATGTAACCACAAAAGGCCTTCCGGCTGTCAGGGAACACAAGGGCAGTTTCAGCCCTTCTGGTATCTTATCAGCACATGGATATAAGAATGACTTTCCAACAAATTCTGGTTAGCCTACAGTGTCTTAGATGTCCTCTTTGAACTGCTTCAGACCAGAGATTAAAAACAACAACAAAAAACTCGACACAGTTTTAAATCAAAAGTTATGATGACTTTATTTTAAATCTTAATACACCAAAAATATTTTTTAAATATTGTGAAATAAGCACTTGAAAATAAGAATTCCAACACTGCTGTGATTTGCTGTGAGGCTTGATAGTGAGTTTCCCTCTGAATATGGGTTTAGGGCCTAGGAAGCAGAAAGCCAGTCATTTTCAGGGTAGCAGTGAGCAAAGTCCAGCCCGATCATACTCACACCCATACGTAACTGAAACACCACATCCACGCCAGTAGGAGGCACTGTTGGGCTACATCTTGATCTCTGTGTCAGGCTACATCTTGATCTCTGTCACCAAGAGGAAAAAAACTCAAGTGCCAAGTGTTGGGAAAATACCGTTTAGATGCCAGTGAGAGTCAGGCCTGCTCTGATGTGTCCCAACTGGGTTGTAAATATGGTTTCCTCTTGATCTGAGGGACCAACCAACAAGCTCCTGCAGAACTTGAGTACAATGAAATTATTTTGTGGGTAGGTGAGGATACCTGGTGAGGTGTGGACACAGAAACATTTGAATTGGGCTCTGTCTGACCTGCAATCAAAGCAGTTCCCAAGACTCCCCCAAAACACCCAGATGGCCCCCTCTGCATCCATCACAACAACTTTAGGAAATGTTTGCAGGAAAAATGGAAGCCTGGGTATCTAGCACTCTTTCTGAGCACCCTGACTCTTCCAAGGATCTGAGGATGAGGAAAGTACTGGGTTACACGAGAGGCTTCCAGGGTGTTCTGTGATGCTCCAAGTGGGTATATTTTAAATGGCCTTTCCAGCTGTGGCCTCACCTATGGCTCATACGTGTTTCTAAGTGCGGTTTGTCACAACAGGCACTGAGAATTCTGGACAAGCACCAGCATCCATTCTGTGTCGCTATCAGATACAGAGGACGTTGGCTCAATGGCCAACTAGGATGCAAAGCTTCGTATTGAGTGTCCAAACAGAACACGGCATCCTTGCTTTATTAGATGTCACTTTAACGCACAGAAGTGACAGACCATATATTGTGAATTCTCACCCAAATCACTTTCTGATGGCAGAGAGCTCAGGCACCAGGAAATGGGGTGCTATACCTAAGAACAGGGACGGAATAACATTAAGCTGTATAAGACAATGATTCACGTGACCACAGGCTCTACAATTGTCCCAAACCGATAGCAAAATATTCATTACCAAAACAAAGACTGGAAAAAGACGCATTTGAAGGCTAAGCTCTGGACTATCATCATGGTATTCTCACCCAACTGTTGCTCTCCAGGATCGACACCTTCGCAGGGAAATGCGCCCACACAAAGATCCTGCATGTGCAACTCAAAGCTCAAATCTCTGGGATGGAGTCTAAAGTGATCTGCTCCATTCTCCTATGAACTCCCTCGACACTTGTGCAGTCCAACAGTAGTCCAAAGACCATTCCATCTGCCTGGAAAAGGCTCTCAGTGTGTGCTAGGGCCTACACTCATCTGTGTCTGCCAGTCTCAGGGTAAGAAATCCTTCTATCAGAACAAGATGCTAACCGGGTATTCCCAGGTAATTGAGCAGTTTGGGAATATAGCCAGACTTCTGGAACGTTCCACGCCAGTGTAATAGTGCTTTTCACTCTAATATAACAGGATTTATCCCATCACAAAGATCTAATTGACCTAAAACAAACAAAACAATCTGTGGGTGTCTTCCCTGGAAGAGTTCTCCTAGGCTCCTGGAGACTTCAAACCCACAAGGAAGCTTCTGAATGAGCTAGTGGGTCAGTCGATCTCAACATCTAAGTGAAGACAGCTGGAGACACAGCATGGCCACAAGGAACCTGCTTTCTCCTGAAGCAATGCGTACACATTTTCCCTCCAGTCTCAAGTTCCTAGAGTGAAGTAGGATTAGAAAACTTGGGGGTTGGGGGAGGGAACGACACGGGACTGCCTGAAATAATAACCTTGAGAACTGTGATTTTTAATTCAATCCTTTGGCCTGGCATTGTATAAATACGATAAATAAATAATAGTAACAGTTGTTCATTTCTCATAAGTGACACTAGAAGGTCCAGATAAAATCTCCTACTGTGTGAATGGAGTGTTTCTCACTAGAATTTCATTGCAAACTCACACATTTGAGTTGATGCTCAGACCTAGTGAACAAAACCACGTTTATATGAAACCAAGGATTTGTTTTCATTTAATCCAGGAATAAGGTTTTTACCACACTGAGATTGGAATGCAGTGAGAAATCTTCAATAGAAAGATAATCTATTGCAGCATAGTGGGGCAGCTAAAAAACTTGCTCGCCCGGAATGTTAACTGACAGCAATATTATCTAGGTGGCAGTCGATTCTCTGGCGGGTTTCAGATGTGTCATAGGCCAGTGGTCTAGCCTCATATCTTGATATAATAGAGCAGCTAAGCTGATACATTAAAAACTGTGTGCTGAGCCTATATTAGAATTCTGTTTTTTAAAAAAACATGTGGCTTTTTCTTCCCATGATGAACACTGGAGATGCCTTTAGATATATTTAGCTGGTTTAGACACTATCTATTAGATATTCATCCTGCAAACAAAAAGTCTAAGTTATTTTACAAGTGAACACAGCGTGAAGCGAGCATCAAGATTAAGGTGCTTTGGAAGCATAGCTTAGTCTTTTTAAAAGTTTATGCTTATTTCCATATCATAACCTGTATTCTATGATAAATATCTGAATGAAATTGAATCAACCAGATGAGCCTCAGGCTGGCCCTGATTAGATTTAAGTCTGCCGACAGGTGATTTCTTCTTCACTATTTTGCTCACTTTCTTCTGTAAGGCAAGGGAAAGGTTTATCATTGTACACTAATGTGCATTTATGAAGCTCCAACAATTACATCCGAAGACTCCACTTGCTCTAGGGGCTCTACACTTTCAGCTCGAGTCAACTTCTACTCTAATAACAACATACCCTTCCGATCACGTCTCATCTGTCAGCCGACAGGACGCCACCACACACAATGTTAACATGGCTGCAACAGCTGCCCCCAGCCTGGCTTGGCGCCGGGTCCTTCAGTCATGGCTTTACCTGCATGGATTCTTTGTTCCCTGTGTAACCCATTCACACAGAATGGAATCAAATTTTATTCTTTTCTAATTCCGCACATCGACAAGCTGCTGAAACCCCCCCATGCCATCTCACAGAAAGGCTGCGCAGCTCTTTCACGAATGACAGCATAATTAAAGCTAAAACAATATAAAAATAATTTGGAAAAAAATCCCTTTTACTGTACACTCTCAAGTAAAGGAACATAAGTGATAGTTTCTGCTAGCCAAAAATTGTGTTACTATTCGTGTGGGTTTTGCAGCTCTGTGTACCTCACACTTCTGTGTGGACGTGGTTATGAGTGGATAATCTACGCACTGTAGTAGCCTCTAATGGTTTCATCTAGTTTGCCTAATCATTAAGCTACTTAACCAATTAGAATACTAGTATATCACATTGAACAACTTTACATAATTGCATCTTTGAAATATTAGGAACACATTTATTTGGCTTGTAGAGGACTGAAATATTACAGATAACATTGTCTAGCTTTCTCTTTTTCTTTCTTTTTTTTTTTTTTTTTTTTAAAGAATATGGCTCTTAATACATTGACTTTCTGAGTTCCCAAGTGAAAGTCACTTTAAAAATTTATGAAGCTTACTTGAAGCAGAGAGGTTCTGTTCTAATTTGGTCAAATTTGACAGCACTTAAAACTTAGGGATTAATCTACACAGGCCCTTTGTGGTCAACTATTTTCAACCTATTATGAAGTGTGTTTGTTGAAGTTTCTCACTCGGCCAGCAGAGGGCACTTCATATGCCTCCGCATTGCTCAGGGAGCAAACGCAGAAGATGCAGAAACACAGTGTTTACCCCAAATCAGGCAGAGCCCCGCAGATCTGTTTTTTGAAAGTCACAAAAATATAGAAAACATGGACTGGGGCTTATTTGGAAAGCCAGGAGTCTGCGTGAAGTCAAACAGGAGGAGAGGCCAATGTACTGTCTCCTGGACGAACCTCTGGTCTCTTCCCATGGTCCTTCCCCTTTTCCAGCTCAGTGGCAATTGGCTGAGTTTTGTTACAGACAGTACAAGATTCCATCTTCAAGTCAACTGGTTGAGCTTCTGTCTTTTCAATTCTGCAATTTTTCTTCCGTCCTAAAGTCTGGGGCAGCTGAACAAAGGATGCTTCCTATCTCACCGAAGAGCAGAAATTGCAGTTGTCAGTGGGACGCTTCAACTACAGGGTCTGTCGTGGGACCACCTTCTTGGGATTTGGGCTGCATGATTTCTAGTCTCCCAGAAATAAAGTATCACGAGGAAGCATTGTCCTCTGTTTGGTTGTAGCAAACTCAGTAGCCTGAGGCTGTGCAATGATAGGGGAGGGTATCTTTTTAATTTCAGCTGCAGTAAAAATAATTAAGACATCTTTTGTCCAGGGGCTACAAGCTAAGCCTTCCTTTAAAAGGCCTTGATTTTTGCAAAAGCACTGCTGTTCTAGATATAAACCCTGTGTCTCTTCCATGTGTATCTCTTCTACCAGCTCTGGTTTCATGTTGAAAAGACAGAAAGGATTGTGTGTGTGTGTGTGTGTGTGTGTGTGTGTGTGTGTGTGTGTGTGTGTGCGCGAGCGCGCGCATGTGCGCACGCACATGCGCACATAGTTTGAAAAGGGGAACTCCTTTATCCTTAGAGAAAAATAACTCTGAACTGATTTTTCCCCTCTTCCTGTAGTGTTTTGCTTGTTTGCCACTAACCTCTCTGCCCGTGGCTCCCTTTGGATCAAGTGTGTTCTAGAGTTGACAGGTAAGAGGGAAGGGGTCCCTCAGCAGCAGTACT
>CABHPP010142675.1:0-34050 GCA_902168425.1 Peromyscus attwateri
GATATCTCTTGCTCATATAATCCCTCCTCTCTCTTGCCGATTGGACTCCCAGAGCTCCACCTGGGGCTTGGCCATGGATCTCTGCATCTGCTTTCATCAGTCACTGGATAAAAGTTCTATCATGACAGTTAGGGTGTTTAGCCATCTGATCACCAGAGCAGGTCAGCTCAGTCACACTCTCGACCATTGTCAATAGTCTATTGTGGAGATATCTTTGTGGATTTCTGGGGACCTCTCTAGCACTCTGCTTTTTCCTATTCCCGAGGAGTCTTCATTTATCATGGTATCTCTTTCCTTATTCTCCCACTCTGTTCCTGATCCAGCTGGGATCTCCCACTCCCCTAAGCTCTCTTTCCCCTGACCCTTGCCCTCCATTATTCCCCCTCACCCCCAGTTTGCTCATGTAGATCTCATCCATTTCTCTGTTGCTGGGCGATCCCTGTGTCTTTCTTAGGGTCCTCTTTACTAGGTAGCCTCCCTGGAGTTGTGAGTTGCAGTCTGGTTATCCTTTGCTTTACATCTAGTATCCACTTATGAGTGAGTACATACCATGTTTGTCTTTCTGAGTTTGGGTTACCTCACTCAGGATGATATTTTCTAGTTCCATCCATTTGCCTGAAAACCTCATGATGTCATTTTTTTTCTGCTGAGTAGTATTCCATTGTGTATATGTACCACATTTTATTTATTCATTCTTCATGAAGGACATCTAGGTAGTTTCCAGGTTCTGGCTATTACAAATAACACTGCTATGAACATAGTCGAGCATGTGTCCTTGTGGTATGATTGAGTATTCCTTGGGTATATACCCAAGAGTGGTATAGCTGGGTCTTGAGGAAGACTTATTCCCAATTTTCTGAGAAAGCACCACACTGACTTCCAAAGTGGCTGTACAAGTTTGCACCCCCACCAACAGTGGAGGAGAGTTCCCCTTGTTCCACAACCTCTCCCACATAAGCTGTCTTCAGTGTTTTTGATCTTAGCCATTATGACGGGTGTAAGATGGTATCTCAGAGTCATTTTAGAAAGCTTATTTTAATTAATTAATTAATTAAGTGTATTGTGTGGGGGAGGGTATGAGCACACAAGTGACAGTGAGCTGCCCTAATGTAAGCGCTGGAAAGAAACTTGTATCGTCTACAAGGGCTGTGTGTACTCTTAAACACTAAGCCATCTCTCCAGCCCCAGTATTACCTTTTTAGTTCACAAGTCTGAGAAGCAGGATTTGTTGCTTCTCTTCTTTTGGTGGATTGTTGAGCTACCAATACTATATTACTTATTTCTCAGCACTCTTCTTAGTTCAGGAACTGCTCATCAAATAGGAAATGGTTTCTAATCTGATGTGAGTGTAGGTATGGATATATGTATGCCTGTATATAAAATAAAATGCAAGTAGTATTAGGAATATTCTCGTATATATTAACTTAATTAATAGATTCAACTAGCTAGTTAGGTTCACAGTGAATTTAAGATAAATGTACAGAGCTCCCACAGTCTCCCCTCCGCCATAACCACAATCTCATCTCCATTCATGTCTCATTTCCACATGACATGTTTGCTATAATCCATGAACAAACTATCACATTTATCCTTATAGATTAAAACTGTAAGGATTTCCAAATATCTAATGATTTGTGCCCACCAATAATAATGCCATTCAGAACAGTTTCATGGCGCTAACAATAAAACCCCTGATATATTCTTATAGTCTCCAAATCTTGTTTATTGATCCAGTTTCCCTGGTTTTGTGCAAGAAAATCATTAAGAGACAGTTGTGAAAAGCTGTGTTGTCTGACAGTCATAATCGTGGATTCTTAGGCAGCAGCCTGACTGCTAGATCCTGGGTTTCACATGCTTCAAAGACCTTGAGGTGATTTGGTGTTGTGATGACTGTTTCATTTAATTGCAGTACCAAATACTGTAGTTTGGAGACACTGACCTGACTCCCAGTATTTCTAAGATAATATATTGAATCATAATTAGACCTCCAGGTCCACACTCTGATCTGAGTGCTGAACTGGGAGGTGGCTCCATGGGAAGAACTCTCACGGCACAAGTGTGGGGAGCTGAGTTTGGATCCCCAGCACCCACAAAAAAGCTAAGCATGACTGTGGGTATCTGTGACCCTAGCACTGGGAGTGTGGAAAGAGACAGGAGGGTCCTGAGCACTCTCTAGCTAATCAGTAAGCTCCAGGTTTAGTGTTCAAACCATAATGGTGGTGATGACAATGACGACGACGATGATGATGGTGGTGGTGGTGGTGATGATGATGATGATAAAAATAAGAAAAACAGCTGACAAAAGATACCTGACATCAACTTCTGGTCTCTACACCTGCATGCCTGGACACACACATGCATGTAACACACACACACACACACACACACACACACACACAAACCACCAAAATATTTAAAAAGAAAAATCTTAATTTTACTGAATTATGATGTCCACTTTCATATTGAATCTATGCTTTTTATCTGAGCAGTAGGGGAACAGCAAACACAATAAGGCTTTTATTTATCTCATGATTATACCCTGCTTTTACTCAGATACAAGAAAACATCCCCTCAAAGCAAGCACCTCGCTTTTGCCCAGCGTTTGCTGGTGACGGAAGTGCACGTCTGACCTGCTACAGGGTCGCAGCTGTGTTCTTCTTTACTTTGTTTTTAGAAAATGTCTGTTTAATCAGCATTTGTTGAACAAAATTGTACTTCATTTAATCCGTTTTCCCCCAAATCTGAGTAAGGATTATTCTGCAAGCTTAGACAGAATGAACAGAAAATGAGAGAAAAGGTGTAAGCTGTTGTAAGGGTTTAGGAAAACGTTCCATTTAGCCTGGACTGACTGGCCTCTGCTGGTTTGTGGGTGCCCCTTAAATTCCAAAGTGCCCAAGTTTTCTTTCTCTGTAGCTGAGGGACTCTCAGATAGTCTTACGGTTCGGTGCTCTCCTGCAGCAGCTCAACTGCTTCATGAACAGATATACCTTAGATTCATTTCTTACTATGCAAATTGCAACCTGGAGGATGTACTCCAGACACTAAATGTTGGACTAAATTTCACATTTAATAATTAAGTAAGATACCACTTGAATGATGGTATGACCAAGTGTTCACTGTGTTGTGTTTGTGTTTTTCCAAACAAAATTCTCCTAGATGCTGTGGCCCTTCATCCCACTCCTGTGTCTTGCTCCAAGGTGCTCTCCTTCAGCAAATACTGACTGATCCCTGTGCAAGGGATACTGACTGATTCCCAGTGAAGGGAAGTGAATTGCAAAACACAAATCTTGCCACCACAGTGATTGTAAGTTAAGTAGATAATTTACATTCATTCATCAAATTCTGCAAAATGCTATGCAATATCATAATATGAGAGCTGTATCAAATAAAGAAGGAAGAATTATGCTTGGTGCATAGTCTTGTCAGACGATGCCGGTGTTGGATCTCCTGGTAAGCAAGAGCTGAGGACCACAGCTTTTGACATTTGTCATAAGAAGATAAGTTTATAGTAGAGTTTTCTCTGCTTCTTCTGCAAGTGAAAATGACTTTTTAATCCTTGACTTTTTTAAAAAGCCAGCCTCACTTGTCCGCCTCATGTCCATTTGCTTAGTTCTTCTTAGGATTTACAGCAGAGCTGTCTAAAGAAATGCAAAACTAGCATGTGTGTGCATACTGTTAAATTCACTCGTAAGTGCAATAAAAATAGAAAGCAATCAAATTTATTGCAATAGATAACTCACTTAACCCAGTATATCTCAGATGTTATCATTTCAAAGTAATCAATATAAAATTATTAATGAAATACTTTATATTCTTTCTGTCATATGAAAGTTTCAAAATTCAAATATATTTTACACTTCTGGTACAACTCAATTTGAATGCTTTTTATGTACTCAGGAACCTCACGAGGCAGCAAAGATCTGGGGTGTTTAAATCTTCCATTTGAACTACTATGGATTATGTTTAAGTTCCCTGTGTGATGATAAAGAGAATATTTCATTCATTCCCAGAAACTGATAGGAACATTTCTTTGTAGGGAGATCATTCTGAAAGAGAAAACAAGAGTTTTTCTAACCCAGTAGAATAAAGTCAGTGTCCAGTATCTGGGGACACCTGGATCGTGTCCAGTTTTCAGGACAAAAACAAACCCAACATATGCACAGGGCACACAATTTACTAACTGGACAGGAGATGAAGAGCAGATGAAATCAGGAGAGAAGAGCAAGCAGGTCTAAGGGGTCAACCGAGCAAATGCAGGAACAGGCTGGGTGAGTCATCCCTGCCATCTCTTAGGAAACATGCATCATCTGACCATTATGTTGTCTCCAGACATTTTTATTTCTGATCATGCCAAGAGTTAGGAGAAGCTCAGAAAGGAGACTGGTAGATAGCTGATACTTGGGTCCCTGCATCATCTCGAAAAACATGGCTTTCCTACTGAAGTGAAGCCCCAATACTGCAGCACCAGTAGGAAACGACCTACTTTCAAGTTGTGTGCTTGTGCAACGTGGCCCCCCCGCCCCCGATTTTCTGTGGTTTGTAATGTGGCACTATTTGTTATAGATTTGTCACATCCCTGCTCCTAATCGGCTATGGTGGTTTGAGTGAGAATGGTTTCCCATAAGCCTCATTCCTGTATTTATGCTTAGTCACTAGTTGGTAGAACAGTTTAGGAAGGATTAAGAGGTATGGCCTTGTTGAGGGAGGTGTGTCACTGAGGGTAGGCTTTGGCATTTCAAAAGCCCACACCATTCTCAGTCTCTTGCTTCCTGTCATCTGCTTGTGGATCAGATGTGAGCTCTCAGTTACTGCTCCAGCACCATGCCTGCCTGCCTGCTGCCATGCTCCCTGCCATGGTGGTCATGGACTTGCCCTCTGAAACTATAGCAAACCCCCAATTAAATGCTTTCCTTTATAAGTTGCCTTGGTCATGGTGTCTCCTCACAGCCATAGAACAGTAGTAACTAAGACATCAGTACAATTTAATGTAAAATGAAAGACTCAGTTCCTGATGAGTTGTGTTTGAATGTGCCTGCTGACTTTCCTTGCTGAGTGACTTGGGTGACAGTGTAAAGGTCTCACCTTCAGTTTTGCTCCAGAGTAATAAGGATGAAAGTAGTGTCTTCCTGAGACGGTATGAACAGTTGGATCTCAATACACAATTTTCAATGCAGTCCCTGGATCTACTATATCAACCTTTCTCAGAACTTTCTAGACATGCAAGGTTTCTAGCCAACCCTAATGGCTGCACTTACAGAATCCGAAACTCTGATGTGGACGTGGAAATCCAGGTTTTTAGTAAGCCCTCCAAAAGCTTAAAAACCACTGGATCCCAACAATTTAAGACAAATAATGTGCCACCCTGTGTTGAAGATCTTTAAAACCCATACCTCAAGCTTCCTCCAGGCAATTTGTTCAAATACTTAACAGTTGCTGTTGTTGGGAACATCTTATTGTCAGTGTGACGCAAGGCATTTTGAGAGCCTCAGTGAAAAGATGCATTTTGAAGATAAATGCCATTACCATAATACCTGCTTCTCACCATATCAAAGCCAGCTGGTGATATTGAGCCCTAGCTCGGAGAAATGCACTTAGAGCATGTGTAAGTCAGCTCTTCTATTTCTACTGTTTCTGCTTCCTCTGTTTATTACACGAGTCTAATTCCTACATCTTGAATCTTTTCTGGAACTGCGCTTCTGGGTTGAGCTTCTTCATAGGCCCATTCACTTGCTGGCTTTCCTTCAGTGGTGGTGCCTCTACGTCCTTGTGATTAAATGTCACAAATGGCTTGTGTCCCAAATAAATCTGATAAGCATTGGATAATGGTTGGTACAGCCAAATGCACTTAGAAAAAAAAATAACTATAAGAGGAAAATAAGTTAAATTTTCACCTCCATCCTGCCATTCAAAGTACCATGCTGGTCTAGTCTCATGCCACAAAAAGACAATTATTTGCCCTTGAAATAATGTTTTTCTGGTACAAAGAAAAGCTATGGGGAGGAGAATCCCTAAGGAATATCATTCTCCGTGTCTTTCTCTTTAACGGGCATCCATAGTTTTCTCGCATAGCACAAAACCATTGGCCTCTTCCTGTTGCTTCTCTTTACAGAAAACATTGACCTGCTGCAGAAAAAACAGCCCCTAAAACACTCTTGCTCATCATAGGAGGTAATGGAGCAAGACAGCGCTGCAGGCCGTCAGAAATCTTGATTTTTTTCCCAGTGCCATCTGCTCGTCACTTCCATTTTATCCTCCCTGCCCCACCTCTCCAGCCATGGTATATAATTTTTAAAAAATATACTTTTCTCCAAAAGAATCACTCATATATTTCAATTAAGATTTGATAAATGATGTCTCCGCACCCCTCCTGCAGATTGCCAAGCACATTCTGTAGAACGCTCTATGCCAGGCTGGAGCGGCAGGCCCGGCGAAGCGCTACAGCTGGTCCTGCACAGACTGAGGGTGGTGGAGGGCGTTGCGCAGCGCAGCCTCGCCCCTCTGCCCTGTGCACACTCCCTACCCCTAGCGCCAGGAGGAAACTGGAAGCGGTTCCGATTCATCATGCTAATCTGGTCTTCAGACCCTAAGATTGGTTCTAAGTTGATTTGCACAGCAGCCACCACGCATTTGTTCATGAAGCCTGCCATTTCCATTAATATTTACAAACGTGGAGGCTTCCGTTCTAATATCTAATTGACAATATTATGATCTGTTTTATGCCGCCTGGCATATACTATCTCAAGTCACTGTTCCTGTCACCATCGTTAAAGGCAGTTTATTCCCCTGTCACCAGCCCTGGAATTCATGGGTTTATAACAGTCATAAAAGCATTCATATCTTCTGCCATGACAGAGCTGCACCTGGGGAGTCAATCGCGGTGGAAGAGCGAAGAGTCCTTGCTTCCTGTTTCCAAAACCCCAAAACATTTGTGTTTTCCGGGCATTTTCCATTTTCACTCTCTCCATCAAAATGAAAAACGATTTAATTTAATTTCTTAAAAGAAATATGAGAAGCTCTGTAGTCATTATTGGCTCCTTTGCTAGATTTTTGAAGTCATTTCATTTTCAGAAGGAATTGTTGCCTATCTGGAATAAAATTATACTTGCATAAAAAATTGTCACATCATTCCCGTTCATTTTACCGGCTTTTTAATCTGCGTGGATTCTGCAGTCACAGTCGGCTGTGTGCTAGGCTCATGCTTTGAAGGAAGGTCTCTTCATGAGTTATCCCGATTATTGTGGTCACAGAGAGTTAATGTTTCTATTTTTTAATCTCTGTTAATTTTGGCATAATTAGCATGAGGAATTTATTAATATATCTGTGGAAGCAAATTTCACTCCCAAAGTTAATAATTAAAAAGCCTCTGAGGCTGCATATTCAGCTCTATCAAATGACAAAATAATAGACGATTAAGGATCACAGAGATTGTGGGGTTCATTTGGTCATTTCGCCCACCCTCCATCTTTGGGGCTCTGGATTCTCACCTTCATTATTCTCTAATTTATTCACTCATCCCCCTTGTCCCTATTCAGCAATCAATAGCCATATTTATCTAATAAATTATGTCTCAGAGGGCTGTACAGACTTAGGTATTGTTCCTATAGGAAATGGATTTTGCAGGGCATATAAGGTCTGTGGTCACTACTTTCCACCAATAGCTTCTTTAAAAGGCTTGGGAGGAGGCCAGCATCCTGAACCCCAGGTAAGGCTGCCCCCCACCTGGTTCACGCTCACCCCATATAACTCCAACAACCTCTCCTCTCCTTGTCACTTTATCCCTACCCATATCTCTGACAGAGGTCCCCTACCCCACCATAGGCCAGGCCAGCTCCCTGAAAACTGAGTTAAGCCAAACACCCTCTGTCCTGACCACGTCTGCCCAGCATAACCCTACTCCTCCTCCTCTCCTTATTAGCGCATCCCAGCCCACACCTCTGGCAGAGACCTTCTACACCACCAGAGGCCAGGTCAAAGCCCTGAATGCCAGGTAAGACTGTACCCCACCCTGCCTGCACCCACCCAGCATAATCCCAAGCACCTCTTCTCTCCTCATCACCATATCCTGAACTACACATCTGGCAGAAGCCTCCTTCTCCACCAGAGGCAAGACCAACATCCTGAATCCCAAATACCAGGCCAGCTCTCTGAAAACCAGGCAGAAATCTACCATCCCACCAGAAGCCAGACAAGTATCCTGAATCCCAGAGGACCACTGGCCAGATCAGAGGCTATGAACATCACCAGTACTCTAGACCCCAATTTGGAAAGAAACTCCCTGCTGGACCATAGGCCATCCAGGCCATCAGTAGTCTAGGCCCCAACTTGAGCATAGACTGTCTATTCAACCACAGTCCAGTCCAGCCAGAAGACCAGAGTGGAAACAAAAATCAAGGAAGAAAATACTCATCCAATGAAGACAAACCCAGTAATTGTCACATAGACCTATAATCACTCCAAATCCAAATACCTAAACATCAGTGTAAGAACACAGTCAATATGTCACCACCAGAGCCCAGCCATCCTACTACAGCAAGCCATGAATATTCCAACACAGCTGGAATACAAGAAAATGACCTTAAAGCCAACTTTATGAAGATGATTGAGGTAAAGAGGAAATGAATAAATTCCTTAAAGAAATAAAGAAAAAGACAATCAAAAATTGGAGGAAATCAAGAAACCCCTTAAAGAACGTCAAGAAAGCTAAGGGGGGAAAAACAGTTGAAGGAAACGAATAAAACTGTTTGAGATCTAAGAATGGAAATAGAAGCAACAAAGAAAACACAAACTAGGGAAATCCTGGAAATGGAAAGTCTAGGTAAATGAACAGGAACTACAGATGCAAGCATCACCAACAGAATATAGGAGATGGAAGAGAGGCTCTTAGGTGCTGAAGACCTGATAGAAGAAATACTCTGTCAAAGAAGATGTAAGTCTAAAGAGTTCCTAACACAAAATATCCAGAAAGTCTGGAACACTATGAAAAGACCAAATCTAAAAATAATAAGGATAGAAGAAGGAGAAGAATCCCAGCTAAAAGGCACAGAAAATATTTTTTAACAAAGTCATACAATAAAACTTTCCTAACTGAGAAAGAAGGACATGCCTATGAAGATACAAGACACTTACAGAACACCAAATAGATTGGACCAGAAAAGAAAGTCTCCTGGTCTCATAATTATCAAAACACTAAACACAGAGAACAAAGGAAGAATATTAATAGTGGCAAGGGAAAAGGCCAAGTAACATATAAAGGCAGACAGACCTAATAGAATCACACCTGACTTCTCACTGGAGACTAAAAACTGAAGGACATGGACAGATGTGCTGCAGACTCTAATAGACCATGGGTGCCAGCCCAGACTTCTATACCCAGCAGAACATTCAATCACCATAGACAGAGAATACAAGACAGTACATGACAAAGTCAAATTTAAACAATATCTATCCACAAATCAAGCCCTATAGAAGGTACTAGAAGGAAAACTCTAACTCAAGGAGGTTAACTACATGCATGAAAATACAGGAAATTAATAATCTCACACCAGCATACCCCAAAGAAGGAATACACACACACACCATCACCACCACCACCACCACCACCACCACCACTACAATCAACAACAAAACAACAGGAATTAACTATCATTGGTCATTGGTATGTCTCAATATCAATGGACTCAATTCCCCAATAAAAAGACACAGACTAACAGAATGGATGTGAAAACAGGATCCATCATTCTGCTGCATACACATCTCAATCCGAAAGCTAGACGTTACCTCAGAGTAAAGGATGAAAAAAGATTTTCCAAGCAAATGCCCCCCCCCCAAGAAGCAAGCTGATATAGCTATACTAATATCTAAACAAAATAGACTTCAAACCAAAATTAATCAAAAGAGATGAGGAAGGATACTTCATATTCATCAAAGGAAAAAAATCCATGAAAAAGATGACATTTTAATCAATATCTATGCGCCAAATGCAAGGACATCCAAATTTGTAAAACAAGCATTACTATATTGAATCACACATAGACCCTCACACACTGATAGTGGGAGACTTCAGTACCCCACTCTCACCAATGGACAGGTCATCCAGACAGAAACTAAACAGAGAAATAATGGAGCTAAAAAACTGTTATGAAGCAAATGAACCTAACAGATATCCACACAACATTTTACCCAAACACAAAGGAATATACCTTCTCAGTACCTCACAAAATATTCTCCCAAACAGACCACAGACTTGGTCACAAAGCAAGTTTCAACAGATACAAGAAAATTGACATAATTCCCTGTATCTTGTCAGACCACCATGGATTAAAGCTAGATTCAACAACAACAGAAACTACAGAAAGCCTACAAACTCGTGGAAACTGAACAGCTCTCTACTGACTTATCACTGGATCAAGTAAGAATTAAAAAAAGAAATGAAAGACTTTCTAGCCTTCAGTGAAGATGAATGGACAACAAACTTATGAGATATGATGAAAGCGGTGCTAAGAAGAAAGCTCATAGCACTAAGTGCCTGCATAAAGAATTTGGAGAGATCTCACACAAGTAACTTATGGCACACCCGAAAGCTCTAGAACAAAAAAGAAGCAAATGCACCCAAGAGGAGTAGATGGCAGGAAATAATCAAACTGAGGGCTGAAATCAATAAAATAAAAACAAAGAGAACAATACAAAGAATCAATGAAACAAAGAGTTGGTTTTTTTGAAAAAAATCAACAAGATAGACAAACCCTTTCCAAACTAACTAAAAGACACAGAGATAATTTCCAAATTAAGAAAATCAGAAATGAAAAGTGGGGCATAACAACAGACACCAAGAAAATCCAAAGAATCATTAGGTCAAACTTTTATGAGGCCGCAGTAATCCTGATAACCAAACCACATAAGAGCTCAACAACAAAAGAGAACTACAGACCAGTCTCCCTCATGAACATTGATGCAAAAATACTCAATAATATATTTGCAAACTGAATCCATGTCTTAAAGATCATCCACCATGATCAAGTAGGCTTCATCCCAGAGATGCAGAGATGGTTCAACATACAAATATCTGTCCATGTAATCCACCATATTGTAGCATGAATCTTAACAGGTCTTATTAATAAAATCAAACCTGAGCCGGGTATTGGGGTAAATGCTGGAAGGTCAGAGAAATAGAACAAGCCACAGCTATCTCACCTTGCCGGATCCTCAGCTGGTCTTGCTTCCTCAGACTGGAAGCCTCTATGTCCTCATATCCGAATGAATCTCAGCTGAACTGCTGCTAGAAGCCTGAATGCTTAACCAGCCCAAATGCTTCTCCAGGCAAATGCCTCTCCTGGGCAAATGCCTCTCCTGGGCAAATGCCTCTAGTTTCTCGTCCTCACGCCTTATATACTTTTCTGCTTTCTACCACCACTCCCTGGGATTAAAGGCTTACTTTCTGGGATTAAAGGCATTGGTCACCATGCTTGGGTGTATCCTTGAACACATGGATTTCTGCCTCTGGAATGCTAGGATTAAAGGCGTGTGCTACCACTGCCTAACCTTTAATATTGTGGCTGTCCTGTTCTCTGACCCCAGATAAGTTTATTAGCGTACACAATATTTTGGGCAATACAATACCACCACACCATATAAACAAACTGAAAGGAAAAAAACACATGATCATCTCATTAGATGCTGAAAAAGCCTTTGACACAATCCAACACCCCTTCATGATAAGTCTTGAAGAGATCAAGGATATAAGGGATATACCTAAACATAATAAAGGCAATGTACAGCAAGCTCATAGCCAACACCAAATTAAATGGAGAGAAACTTAATCAATTACATTAAAATTAGGAACAAGACAAGGCTGTCCACTCTCTCCATAACTATTCAACATAGTACTTGAAGTTCTAACTAAAGCAAGAAGACAACTAAAGGAAATCAAGGGGATACAAATTGGAAAAGAAGTCAAACTTTTGCTGTTTGCAGATGACAAGATAGTATACATAAGTGACCCCAAAAATTCTATCAGGAAACTCCTACAGCTGATAAACACCTTCAGCAAAGTGACTGAATACATGATCTATTTAAAAAATCTGTAGTCCTCCTATATAAAAAACGATAAATGGGCTGAGAAAGAAATCAGAGAAACATCACCTTTCACAATAGTCACTA
Source organism: Peromyscus attwateri (assembly GCA_902168425.1). Taxonomy (NCBI): domain Eukaryota; kingdom Metazoa; phylum Chordata; class Mammalia; order Rodentia; family Cricetidae; genus Peromyscus; species Peromyscus attwateri. The sequence continues at coordinate 12,157 of CABHPP010142675.1, forward strand.
GTAATATAAAATATCTTGGTGTAACTTTAACCAAGCAAGTGAAAGACCTGTAATGACAAGAACTTCAAGTTTTTAAAGAAAGGAATTGGAGAAGATATCAGAAGATGGAAGTATCTCCCATGTTCATGGATCAGTAGGATTAACATAATAAAAATTGCCATCTTACCAAAAGCAATCTACTGACCCAATGCAACCCTCATCAAAATCCCAATACAATTCTTTATAGACCTTGAAAGAACAATATTCAAGTTTATATGGAATTTTTTTTTAAAAACCCAGGATATCTAAAATAATCCTGAACAATAAAAGAACTGCTGGAGGATAGTATCACCATCCCTGATTTCAAGCATACTATAGAACTATACTAATAAAACCTGCATGGTATTGGCATTAAAGCAGACAGTGGATCAATGGAATCAAATCAAAGACCCAGATATAAATCTGTACACCTATGGATACCTTATTTTGACAAAGAAGCCAAAGTCATACAATGGAAAAAGAAAGCATGTTCAACAAATGGTGTTGGTCTAGCTGGATGTCTACACATAGAAGAATGCAAATAGATCCACATCTATTACCCTGCACAATAGTCACACTCAAGTTAATCAAAACCTCAACACAAATCCAGATACACTTGAACCTGATAGAAGAGAAAATGGGGAATAGCATGGAGTGCATTGGCACAGGAGACAACTTCCTGAGCAGAACACCAATAGCACAGGCACTAAGATCAACAATTAATAAATGGGACGTCATGAAACAGAAATGCTTCAGTAAGGCAAAGGACACCATCAGAAAGACAAAACAGCAGCCTACAGAATGGGAAAATGTAGATGTAACCAACCGTCGTATAAATAAGAAACACAGAACCAATGCAAAGAAGAAAGCCAAGAGGTCAGAGCTAAGAGCCAAAACCTTACCCTTCCTCCTGCAGTGATCCTACCTCTCCGAAGGAGCTGGTACTTCCTGTGTTAAAGTCTTTATATAGTCTCTGTTCTGCCTTCTCATTGGTTGTAAACCCAACCACAGGACTGCCTCATTACAGCCTGTCTGTATAGACCTCCAGGTGTTCTATGGTTGGTAATGAGATTAAAGGCATGTGTATCCAATGCTGGCTATATCCCTGGACACACAGAGACTTACCTAGCTCAAATGTACACCACCACTGCCCTGCTTTCCTATGGCTTGCTAATAGCTCTGACCCCCAGGCAACTTTATTTATTAACATACAAATAACATTTTGGTACAAAGAAAATATCACCATATTTCCCCTTTTCTATTTAATAAAAAGAAAAAAGGAAAACGCTTATAACTAACATAAGAAAAACTATATACAGAAGTACAATAACTATATACAATATATACAAGAACAATGTCTAGTTTATTTGTATTTAACAAATTCAGAGAAAATAATTCTATTATCTATCCTATTGTATCTAATTCACTTTCTATCCTAATTAATCTTCAACTATAACTAAATAATCTTCAACTCCTTCAGAGACCCAAGAAGGAAATAATATTAGCTAACAAAAATAAAAACAGGAAGTACATGCAAGCAACTTCCAAAAAATTGTGAGTTGACAGAAACAGCCAGCCGCCTGGACAGTCACCTGATGTTTCTCCGCAGTGTTGGGGCATCATCTTAGCGTATCTGACAGACTCATTTGTGAAGTAGGACGTACACAAGGTCAACAGTTCAACCTCACCTTGGGTGAGAGCCGTCCATGTACCAGAAACACCTGAATTCCACTAGTGTCATGTCATGATTCAGGATCTTAAATTCTGGAAATTGTTGATGGTTTTTTAATCCAGCTGTCCATTCTTCTTGACCGTGTATGTGTGGCTTCTTCTCAGCATCCCATTCTCCACATCCCTCTATTAAATGCCAGTCTGCTATTGAGAGACGTGAGCTTAGTTACTCTTCAAGAATAACTGTTTCAGCTGCTGTTCCATTGCACATCAGAAGCCATCGGCCCACTGCCTGTTCAGCTGCCTTCGAAGGAAAGGGCACTGTACCTTTTCCGGATTGCAAAGGCCACTTCAGGGATGGTGCCATATTGTCCTGGCCTCAGGAGATGCTTTTTGATAAAGCCACAACCACACTTGTTCTGGCAAGAATCAGTAGTCCTTTGTTTCATGTCCTGTCTGTCCATTTTGTCCTGTTGTCAGCAGTAGATTCGAGGATACCTTGTTGTCCAGTGGCTAACATTTGCCACAATGAAAGTTAACTCTATATGCAGTTTCTTCAGGAAAAGATCTTCACCAACCTGACATCTGACAGAGGGCTGACTTCCAAAATAAATAAAGAACTCGAGAAACTAGATATCAACACACCAAATAATCCAAACTAAAAAATGGGGCACATATCTAAACAGAGAATTCTCAACAGAGGAATTTCAAATGGCTGAGAAGCACTTAAAGAAATGTTCAACATCCTTAGCCATCAGGGAACTGCAGATCAAAATGACTCTGAGATTCCATCTTACACCTGTCAGAATGGCTAAGATCAAAAACACAAGTGACAGCTCATGCTGGAGAGAATGTGAAGCAAGGGGAACACTCCTCCATTGCTGGTGGGAGTGCAAACTTGTACAGCCACTTTGGAAATCAATATGGTGGTTTCTCAGAAAATTGGGAATCTATCTACCACAACACCCAGATCTATCTACCACAACACACCACTCTTTGATATACCCAAAGGATGCTTTCTCAACTACATTCATAGCAGCATTATTCTTAATAGCCAGAACCTGGAAACAGCCTAGATACCATCAACTGAAAAATGGATAAAGAAAATATGTTACATTCACAAAATGGAGTATTACTCAGCTGTTAAAATCAATGACATTATGAAATTTGCAGGCAAATGGATGGAACTAGAAAAAAATCATCCTGAGTGAGGTAACCCAGACCCAGAAAGAAGAACATGGTATGTACTCACTTGTAAGTGGATACTAGCTGTAAAGTAAAGATAACAATGCTACAATCCACAGCCCCAGAGAAGCTAAGCTACAAGGAGGAATCAAGGAGGGACCTTGGATCTCCCTGGGAAGGAGAAATAGAAAATATTTTGCAGGTGGACTGGGGGTTGGTGGAGATGGGAACAGGCAGTACCAGGTAGTGGGGGTGGAGAGAGAACCACAAAAGACAATTGGAAAATGGGGGCATTTCAGGGTGAGGTGGAAACCTAGTACAATGGAAACTCCCAATATCCACAAGGGTGACCCTAGGTAAGACGCCCAGCAATAAGGGATACATAGCCTAACTGGCCATCTCCTGTAACCAGGTAAGACTTCCAGTGGAAAGACTGGGACACCATCCAAGCCATATAACCTTTGACCTACACTTTGTCCTGCCTACAAGATGTGCTAGGGTAAAAGGTGGCACAGAAATTGTGGGAATGGCCAGCCAATGAATGGTCCAGCCTGAGACACATGCCACAAGAGGGAACCCATACCTAACACTAGCTAGTGTGCCAGGATGTCAGGATAGATAGTTTATAGACCTAGGATAGAATCAAACAGAACTAGCACTAAATAAATAAATAAATAAATAAATAAATAAATAAATAAAGTTAATGTAATGGTGCCTAATGATATTCTGCTATACTCATAGACTGATGCCTAGGCCAATTGTCATCAGAGAAGTTTTACCTAGCAACTGATGGAAACAGATGCAGAGTCTCACAACCAAACATCAAGGGGAGCTGGGGGAATCCTGAGGAAGAGGGAAAGGAAGGACTGTAGGAGCCAGAGAGGTCAAGGATACCACAAGAAAACCCACAGAATCAACTCACCTGGGCTCCCAGGGACTCACAGAGACTGAACTGACAACTAGGGAACCTTCATGGGACTGACTTAGGCCCTCTGCATGTATGTTACAGTTGTGCAGCTTGGTTTTCTTGTGGGACTCCTAACAGTGGGATCAGGGGCTGTTTCTGACTCTTTTGCTGGCTTTTCGGTCCCTATTCTTCATACTGGGTTGCCTTGTCCAGCCTTAAGAAGAGGGGAGGTGCCTAGTCTTACTGCAACTTAATATGCCATGTTTGGTCGGTATCTTTTGGAGGCCTGCCTTTTTCTGAATAAAAACAGAGGAGGAGTGGATTGTGGGGGTGGGGCACAGAGGGGAGATGGAGGGAGGGACTGAGAGGAGAAAATGGAGAGAAAACTGTGGTCAGAATACAAATAACAATAATGAAATCACTAAAAAGGTTTAGGTGGACTGAAGTAGGTGAGTAGATTAAACTTTTTAATGAAATATATATATATAAGTATATATATTCCACATCTGGAAAGTCTTGGCAAACAAGCATAGTTGTATAATTGCTGCTACAATTATTTCCCGTCCATTATATTGATGAGTAGCACTCCCTTTTTATATAAAGAAGGTAGTTCTGAGCATTTATGCATACATCCTTGGTTCATTTGCATCCTCTGGATAGCAAAGTCCTGGAGAATAGAGCTGCATTGTCAAGTGCTAAGAGCACGTTGATTTTCCAAGGCCATCTTACATTCCCATGAGCTCCATATGGGCCTCCCAGTTTTTATCTTGAACCCCACAAACACTGGGTCTTGTCAAACTTGTCCGTTTCCAGTGGGAGTCCGTGCCACTACTACATGCAGATGAAATTTGTATTTCATCACTCCTTATTAGTCATGTTAAACATCTTTTCCTCGGCTTGTTTACCAATGTGTAATATTTTATCAATGTAATAACCAAACTTTTCCATATTTGTTTTCTGTTAAGTTGCTTTTCTTATGTGTATTGGGTTGTAAATAATTGTGCTTTGTGTATTTTGCATGCTGGACTTGTGTTCTGAGATCTAAATTTCTCAGAATATTCTATATAGCAGTCATACATTCTGTTAAATTTTTTTTTACTTGTTCTTTTCCATTTGAATGCTTTCTACTTATTTCCTTTACAGAGAGATTGAAAGCAACACACTACTAAAGGAAAATGATGTGTGAGTGTTGTGAGGGGCTCATTCCTCTGTTCTCCACCCCGGGTAGTTAGTGTTACCTTAAAATGTGATGCTAGCTGGTGCTCTTGGAAAAGATCCCTACTGGCTTTCTATTCATGCTTCACTGAAAGCTTCTATCATAAATGGGTATTTCACTGTTTAAATGCTTTTTCAAAAGGCTGGAGGGATGGCTCAGTGGTTAATTACTAAGAAGTCTTAAGTCCAGTTCCCAGCACCCACATTGGCCATTTACAATCTCCTGTACTATAGCTCCAGAGGGCCTGATGTCCGGTCTGCCCTTGGCCACACATGTGGTATTCACTCACATAACACACATGCACATATACATAAATAAAACACAAAAAAGAAAAAGGAACAGTTTTTAAAAATTAAACTTTTTTCAGCATGAATGGGTGCTGTTAATAATTAAATTATATTAATTGATTCTTGAGTTGTAAGCCAACCTTGCATCCCTGCAACGAAAGTCACTTTATTTTATTTATCACATTTCTAATATCAATTATTTTTATTGTTTTCTTATTTTTACTTGATTAAACCAAAAATTTGTTGATGTTAAATCACTTTGGGTTTGTGGCCTTTTTCCTATCACTCTTGAGTTTTTCCGTTTCATTGAATTTGTGATTATTGATTATCTTATTTAAAAGATTTATTTATTTTTATTTTATATGTATGTGAATGCCTGTCTGTATGTGTGTCCACCTGTATGTGGGTGCTTTTGTGGTGCCAACAAAGGCTTGAAGAGGGTGTCAGACCCCCTAGAGCTGGGGTTACAGTTTGTGGGCTGCCAGGGGTTGCTGGGAACTGAAGCTGAGTCCTCTGCAAAAGGATCAGGTGCTCTGAACCTCTGAGCTGTCTTGTCTTCCAGCCCCCTTTGCCGTCTGATAACAGCTCTGCCTTCATTCTTGCATCATTCCTTCGTTCTTCTCCGTGCATTGTATGGACAAAGCTCAGGTCATTTTATTTTGGATGTTTCACCTGTTCCAATCTGAGCGTTTGTTGCTATAAATTTTGCCTGAGTTCTTTTGAAGGCGGATCTGATATACTTTGATACACATAGTTTTAGTCATTGATCATGTAAAAGTTATTTCCAGTACCCTTTGAACAGTGTTGGTTGTTTATAATTGTTTCATTTAGATTCAAAATATTTGGGGAATTTGCAACTGTATTTCTGTAATTAATGTCTGAGTTTCATAACTGAATGCATTCTTAATATGTAAATGATCAACATTCAAAAAATATGGGGACTGTAACACAGTCTACCTTGTGCACTTGAAGACATTTTTATATTCTGTTGTCACTGCAGACAAACGTTCTGTGAAGGTCTGTTATGTCTAGTTAGTTGACAGTGTTTGTCACTTCTATACCTTTCCTGAGTTCTGTCTGCTTAGTCTATAAATTACCACAGAAGGAGTCTGAAACTCCCCCTGTAATTATTTCTCTATTTCTAGTCACTATTTTTGCCTTACACATTATGAAACTGTTATTAGATACATAAACTTCAGTTTTTCTATTCCTGAGTGATGAATTGTCTCCTTTATTGTTCTTTTGCCCTCCTTTATGGCTCACAATATTCATAGTTTTCAAATTTATTTGCAGGTGCTTCAGCTGGGTTGGTAAATCTGAGTTCTACTGCTCTGGGTTGCTTAGAAGCACACAGTTCTCATCTCCATTCTGTAAGGTGCTCTGTGAGGATGGAGTCTGGATGGGCTCTCACTTCCTTCTGTCCTGTAGACAGATTGCTGCCTTCTCTTCTGGATTGTGCAGTTTCTGACAAGAAATCCACTCTCATTTTTGGCTCTGCTCTGAATCATTGTTTTTAACATCTGGTTGCTTTTAATTTATAATTTTATTAATTCTTTGACAATTCCATATATGAATATAATGTACTTTTATTATATTCACTCCTCACTATATCTCCTCCCAAGTCTTCCCATATATACTCCTCATCTCCTCCAAACTTCTTGTCTTTTATTTATAACTCACCAAGTCCATTTATTCATCGGCATGGGATATCTAGTGGAGTGTGGTCAATCTACCAGGAGTTGCATCCTTAAAGAGAACTGACTTTACCTCCTCTATAATCCATCAACTGTCAGTAGCTCCATAGCTAGGGCTGAGACTCATAACCCCCCAACTGGCTTGGTCTTTGACAGGTCTTGTGGAGGCAGCAACAGCGGCCATGAGTCCATGAGAGCGGTGGTTCCATCCTGTCCAGAGATACTGTTCCTGAAAGGATGATAAGCAGTGCTGGTTATTGGGGGAAAGGTCACGGTCACGACAGAACCCAGTTGCTTAGTAGCAGAGAGTTTTTTTTGTTTTTGTTTTTTTTTTTTGGTTTTTCGAGACAGGGTTCTCTGTGTAGCTTTGCGCCTTTCCTGGAGCTCACTTGGTAGCCCAGGCTGGCCTCGAACTCACAGAGATCCGTCTGCCTCTGCCTCCCGAGTGCTGGGATTAAAGGCGTGCGCCACCACCGCCCGGCATAGCAGAGAGTTTTATGAGGAGGAACAGGGGTGGGAGAGAACCAGGCCTGGGAAAGAGCACATGCAGAGGGCAGAGAGAGAAAAATTGGGGGAGCAGAGCAGAGAGAGAGGGTGAGTCTGCATGCGGCTTTTTAAGGCACAGATTGTATGACCAACCACACATACATAGTCGCCAGCGCACACTGATGACGTGAGACACAAGACCCTGAACTGCACATGTGCAGTCAGGTAGCTGGAATGAGGGCAGAATTCTAACATCCCAGACTTTTTACTTATTATAAAAAGCGAGTGAATAGGAATAGGGGCGTTGTTTCTCCCAAAACTGCTTCCAGCTGACTTGGTGGGCGTTGATTGGCTCTTAGGGGGGTAGGCATCCTGGGATGGTGGGCTGTCCTGCTGCCTTGGAGTTGTCCATCTTTTCTGGTTTGGAACTCTTTGGATGACAGGATACTGGTGAGACAGAAAAGGCTTAGGAAAAACAGAATCATTATTATTTTTATTTTCTTTGGAATGTTCCCAGACCAGGGGAGTTGGCATTTATCTGAAGTATATCCAGCCTGTCCAGGTGGATTTAAGCTGGTTTCTGGAGCTTGGGAAAATTTTTGAACACGCTAAGAAGCAGCCACGAGAAAATTAGTGACCATTGTAGTGTTTAGTACTCTGCTTGTATGAGTTAGTGTTAATGAGAGAGACAGAGAGACTGGAACATGATTTTTTTTTTTTAACCTGAGATAAACTTTATCAGAGACAGATTATTTTAAGGCACCGGTTTCCTTTACTAATTTAGCATCCAGGAGATAGGTGATCAATTGTTGAGAGCATTTAACAGTAACAGATGGTTATATTAAAGTCTGTTTTTGTAGAGCCCAGACACTTTTGGGTCTGGGGGTGTAAATACATTTTAGCTGTTACAGTTTCTTACTTGATGATCTCTGGACTCCAGTTCTGTGGTGGTCCTGTACCATTAGCTGAGCAGTTAATTAGAAGAGGGAACCAGGAAGAGAAAAGCTTGTGGGGTGAGACCTCATTCTTCTGGAATTAGGGATAGGGCAGAGAGCAGGGCCCTGTCTGTGTCCCTGTGCACGAGGAGGAGAAGCACTGTGACAGGTCTGGAGTGAGGCACATGGAGCAATGAAATGAAAGCTCCTACCTTAGCTGGAAAATCTTTGCCCATTAAGTAACCCTGAAAGTGCAATTAAATCTGGTGAGGTGGGTAAGGCTGTCCTCCCTACCCCGACAATAGGGAAACGAGGAGGGGTGAGACCCCAAAACACCCAGGACTGGGTCAGTGGCTCCGGTGTCCAGAAGGAAAGAAATGGATCGCTTCCATGCTGCAGTTCTGGGTTCCCTGCAAATGAGCCTGTGGTCAAGCCTAGGTCTGCTGGAGGTCTTAGTTGATGCTCCCTTGCCCCTTGGTGCCTGGGTGCAGTCAGATGACTGGCTGTCTTTCTAGGTGGCACTTTGAACAAGGCTCAATTGATGGCTTGGCAGGGCATGCACTAGCCCACGTGGCCTTTTTTTTTTTTTTTTTTTCCTCACTTAATACAGGGACCTAGCGGCTTTGTGCCAGCACTTGACAATTCTGTTCTTGGGCTTTTTCATCTCTCCCCTGGTACACCTTAAAATGCCACAGCCGAAACTTCTGCCTGTGGGGTCAGGAGTCTTGCTCTCCAGATGCTTAAGTTTTAGCCCTAATGTCAGGGAGGTCTGAGGGACAAGAGACAGATTTTATTCCATGTCTTGAATTTTTTCTTGATGTCTGCTGGCTTGAGGACAGCTTTAAGAAGACCTGCCAGGAAACAGGGTATGAACTCATCTCTGGCTAAAGAGCCATCCTGATAACTGTGGTCCCCATGTGGGTCCTGATCGTAAACTTATTTGCATGCATCCTAGCCTGCTACAGACCCGTCTGTGCTTCTCAGGGCAGCTTGAGAATGAGTGGGAGGAGTTGAGAGCCGGATACTGGGGAGTGGACCGCAGAGCACAGAGTGGAGAACAGATAAGATACGGTTTTTGGAGTCAGTGATTCCTCAGGTTTAGGAATGCACATGGTCAGGAGAGAGAGGGAGGGAGAGAGTCAGAAAGGGAGAGTGACTTAGCTTAGGTAAAAGCATGGGGATAAGGTAACTCTTTTCATTTGCCCGTTCGCTGGCAGAAGTTAGATAATTCCCATGAAACATCAGGGTTGAAACAGCCAAATTGACTGGTATCTGGGGATATTTAAGGCATTTGTTAGAGGAGGAGTGGAACCAAGAGGAGGAAGCCCTTGTCCCATGGCTGCAGCGCCAAGAGAGAAAAATAAAAAATTAAAATAAAGAAATGGGATCAGACCCCAGTCCCAGGCGTCGCCGAGGTTGGAGAAGGATTTATGAATCAGCATGGTTACTCCCCGCTTCGTCAAGAGAGGAGTAAGGCCTGTGAGCACACGGAGCACAAGAACACCCCAGGGGTCCAACAGCATTGACCTCTTCGTCAAGAGAGAGAATGAGTCAGTACCAGCACAGTCTGAGGACACCCTGGGGGTCTGGCACAAGGAATATATCTCAGGCTACAGTAGTGGGAAACAGCAGGGGTCGAAAGGGGAAAAACTCACCAATCTGGTTGGTGGGTGTGGTGTGTGGGTCCAGTGGCTGGGCAAATGAAAAAGCAGTTGCAGGTCTTCGGTATAGGTTTCCAACAATGCTCAGCCCCGGACGCAGAGCAGGCAGAAAAATCCTCTCCGAGTCACGGCACCAATAAAAGGATGATAAGTGGCATTGGTGGCCGTGCTGGTGACTGGTGGGAAGGTCATGGTCAGGACAGAACCGGTTGCTTAATAGTGGAGAGTTTTATTAGGAGGAAGAGGGGTGAGGGAGAACCAGGCCTGGGAAAGAGCATGTATGGAGAAAGAAAGATGGAGGGAGCAGAGAGAGAGGGTGGGATATGCGTCTGCCTTTTTAAGGTGCAGATTGTGTGACCACACATACGTACGTAGTCACCAGTGCACACTGATGATATAAGACGTAAGATCCTGGACTGTGCATGTGCAGTCATATAGCCAGAGTGAGGGCAGAATTCTAACAGTTCCTCTCTGGTCCTCCCTGGCCTCTGGCTCTTAACATCTTTTCATCCCTTCTCCCTCCATAGTCCCTGAGACTGTTATGCCTCGATCACAGGGACCCCCAAAAGACCACCACGGAGATGGAGTCCCACATGTAAAAGCAAAGAGCCTTTGTTTTCAAGCTCTGAGCTTGGTCCCTCCATCTGTCTGACACAGCAGTGAGAGCATAGAGCCCTGAGCTCAAGTGGGGTGGGGTTTTTATCATAGCAGTAGTTGGGATGAGGGGATTTCCAAGGTTCAGGACCCTGATTGGCTGGCAATTGTCTGTATCTGTAAAACAAAAATAGGTATGTGCTAGACTCAAGGACATCTGACCCCCTTATCTAATGGTTGAAATGTTTGGAATGTTAGGTACTTCCCCATCCTTGGGTGGATCCCTGGGTGGTGTCAGCTTATGGCTTTTCCTGGGTCTGGGTATTGCCTGCCAGTCAGCCTGTCACAGAAGCTGTGTCTGGGCCCCTAAGCCTGTCATGGCAGCTGTGTGGTCAAACTGTTTTGGGGCCCTTCCACAAGACTAAGGTGAGTGGCTGTGACATAATTGTCCATTTGTAGCCCAGCACTCCACAATGCTTATTCTTTGCAGTGTGACCAGTTGTGAATTGTCCCCTTGACTAACATCCACTGTACAAAGAAAGCGCTCTAACAGATTTGAGAGCTGCACTAACCACCTATGGGTAGAGAGACACAAACTTAGAGAGCAGTTTGATCTATGTCCATTTAGCAAAATAATAGTAGTAGGCTCACCACCGTGGTCAAGGAACTCCCAGCCATGGAGGAGGCTAGAACTTTGAGGGTGTCACCAAAGAAGCCTCAGCAAGAGCACAGATTTGAAGAGTCATTAGTAACATTGAGAACTTGTTCATTAAACCATGCTCTATCTCTGTCTGCATAGTTTCCCCTGTGCATGGATTTTGTGGTATACCCCTTACAGCTGATAAGGAAGCAGCTCATGCTGTCCTTAGGCAAACCTTCAAGAGGCCGTATGTGAAGACAAACCTGATGACAAACAAGAAGAAGAAGGTATAGGTTCCCCAGGCCATGGGATGATGTTCAGCATTCAGCTAAGCTGTCTCCAGGTAGGCCCGCTTCTCGCCATGAGCAGGGACCATGTACAAATACTGGGAAAGGTATTTTGAGAGCCAGCAGAATTTCACCTTTCAGGAGTGGATAAACTAAGCCATAAAAAAAATGAAATATTCTATAATAGAGTATTTGGTCCCCTGAAAAAGTCCTCTTCCCAAGGTCAGACATTTAAACAAAAGCCCCCATTTCCTCGGGGGCTTGAAGAAAGTTCCTGCTTGCTACAAAGGGAGTCATTCTCCTTACCTCTGGCAAGAGGAACTTGTGGCCCTTCCATTAACATATGACTATGGGGCCAATTAACTTGTCAATGCCAGGTCCCTCAATCCCTGCTTACAGCCCCACCCCAACTCTCAAGCTCCCTTCTTCCCACTCACATTTAATCCTTTGGGCAATTATAGCGTATAGATGGTATAGCCTTTTCTCAATAAATGGTCTATCCTGATTCATCCTCAAATTACATCAGTCTCCTTCCCTTGTGGACTCCACACCTCCTCTTTGGGACTTGAACCCTAGTAGAGCTGGACTCCAGCACAGGAGCAGAGACTTTAGCTTACAGAGTAACCATGGGTCACTTTTGACAGTGAGGTAGGGGTAAGGTTGGAGGTGGTGACTTTAGTGAGCCCAATCAGAAGTATGAACTGGTAGACTCCTAAATAAACTGAGACATACGGTCCCCAAAAGAATTGCACGCCCAGACAAACACATGTTTGACTTTTAACTCCTCAGTGTTACAGTTTTTATTCTATAGATGAGGAAATGGAGGCATAAAGAGGCCCTTTGTCCCAGGTCACACAGACAGAACCAGATCCCCTGCAGCCAACGATTGCAGAGTCCAGGTTCTTGGTCATCATCCTATACTGGAGATGGCTTCCAGAGCAATAGAAAGTAGCAAATGCCTCCTAGTAGCTAAACTAATTTGCACCTGCACCATGTGGAGGCGTCAGAGTCCCTACATCTGATTGTAGGTGGGCCTTAGCTCATCTTCTATGGTGTTTACTCCCAGGCCTGGCCACATACACCCTTTGCCCTGACCAGACACACAGACACACACTGAAAGACAGAAAGAAGAAAAGGGCCAGATATGACTGGACTGGAGCCAGGATCAGGCTAGAGAGTGATGGGCTAGACAGCAGAGCCTTTGGGGGAAAGTGGGGATAAAAGTTAGAGAGAATGAAGGCAAAGGACCAAGTCAGGCGCAGCATCAGGAAGCGCCACAGTGTTGGTTGCAAGGGCTTCCTCAACAAGGTCTAGTCCTGAAACAGCAGGGATTGACTGTCTCACAGTTCTATAGGATAGGTCTGAAGTAAAGGTGAGAGTAGGATTGGGGTGTGTGTGTGTGTGTGTGTGTGTGTGTGTATGTGTAGGGTGTAGTTGTGGAGGGGGCCCAAAACAGCTTGACCACACAACTGCCATGATAGGCTTAGAGGCCCAGAAACAGCTTCTGTGACAGGCTTACTAGCAGGCAACACCCTGATCCAGGAGAAACCATAAGTTGACCCCACCCAGGGAGGGCCTGCATCTAAGAAGAAATACCTGATATTCCAAACATTCCCTATATCCCTAGACAAATGTCAGCCAATCAGGGTCCTGAACCTGGAAATCCCCTCACCCCAACCTCTGCTATGATAAAAGCCCCACCCAGCCTAGGCTCAGGGCTCTCTGCTCTCACCGCTGTGTCAGACAGAGAGTACAAACTCCGAGTTTGAAATAAAGGCTTTTTTTTTTATACATATGGGATTTGGTCTCCATGGTGGTCTTTTGGGGTTCCCCACAAATGATCTGGGCACAACATTTGGGGGCTCGTCTGGGATCCCCCAAACCCACTGGAATTACTGCCCATAGAGCCTGAAGCCAGCTGGTATGTTTTCTGTGTGTTTGTGTTTACTTTTGTGTTTTCTATGTTTGCTTTCGTTTGGATATCCTTTTGTAAGTGGGCTTGTGGCCTGTTGGATATCCTTTTGTAAGTAAGCCCAAAATATGTAAGTACCTACAGAAGGTCCTTTGGATAGGTTTGGATCCCTTTGGTTGATTTGAATTTGATTTGAATAGATGACACAGGTTACTTCCATGGTACTGACATGAAGCTGGGGACTTCCTTTTGGTTTTATCTCTAGGTGCCAGGAGACCTTTTTTATTGTCTTGTGTGTTGTAATTTTGTTCCTTTCCTGACTTACAAAAACTGCAGACTCTCATTTTAGGATTTTTGAGTGAGTTAGCTGAGAAAATTGTTTGCCTTTCTGTTGGAATGTCCTGCCTATATGAATGTGTGAATGTGTGAAAAATGTGGCCACAAACATGCATGCTTTATGCCTGGGCTTATGTGTGTGTGTGTTATGACTCCTGACAGAAACTGCACATGGACAGCCTTTGGGGTCAGGTGGTCAGAGGACCCCTTTGGCTGAACTGGGACAGACTAAGAGGACTCCTGCTCCCTATTGCTTCCTTGCTCTCTGACCCAGAGCACATGCAGCAGTGGGCACAGGAGCATACTGTTGCGGTGCTACGTGTTGGGTGAGCAGTGGCCAGGGCAGGGTCACCATTGAGCAGCTGGGTGCTGGGGAAGGCCATTAGCACTGTGGGGCTGGACACAACAGGTTTGAGGCCAGGCCCCTGTGCAGGGAGCCTCTGGGTGGGGACTTTGTAGTGCAGAGCAGGTAGAAGACTGCGAGGGGCCTTAAAGAGCTCAGAGAGTGCCTGACCATGGGACTTGGGGATAGTGGAGAACTGCCCCTTTGGGGTCACAGTAGAGTAGTGGCCTACAGAGGCCCTCCCCTGGAGGGGGCCTGATCTGGGCAGGGAATCACTTCTAATCTGCTGTTCTTGTGCATTTGAGAATCTGGGGTTAATAACAATCTTTTGTCCCCATGCTGTGAGCTGTCCCCTCCCATGCTGGTGGGTGGGGCTTCCACATCCTGCCCTGGGGGCTGCCCACCAAACCTGACCAAGGTTTGGCTCTCAGGACAGAATGTAGTGTCACTGCCTATGGTTGCTAAGCTACAGTGGCTAGGTTATAAAGCTGTAGCCAGGGCTGCTTTGATCACTCAGATCCAATAGATTATAAATATTTGTCATCATTTAGAGGGGTTGCTTACAAATTATTATTGGTTAAAAAAAAAAAGAAAAACCTACTGCTAGTTTCAGATGCTTCATGTTGGTACAATGTTGATGCAAATTTAGAGTTATTCTTATTATGTTATATGCATATATTTTAGTTCTATTGAAAATATTGTAGCCATACAATATATTCTAGACTACTGAGGGGAGCCACAAGAAAAACTTTGATAAAAGTTTCTGTGTTGTCTGAAAAGTGAGAGACAAGACAAGAGACTAAAATAATTTTTAAAAAAGGAGAAGAAAAGAGAAATTTGTAAATGTCTGAGGAATCAGATGAACAGGCTGGAGGTATATAGAAGGTTATAAAAGGCCAGAGGGGATATGAACTATGTTTGTTATGGTTTTGACCATGTTAGGTTAATTCTGGTTGGTTTTCATTTTAAAAATAGCTGATGATTCTTCACTACAAAATGTTTATGTTATATATATATATATATATATATATAGATAGATAGATATATAGATATATATGACTTAAATTTTACTCTATATATGAATATAAGCTAGCTTTAACTCTGTATATATATTTTTGTAACTTGGATCCAACTGTGTGTATATGTGCTTGTAATTATTGTCTAAAAAAACATATTTTAAACAGCAACCACATGGCTTTCCTCCATCTTGACTGGTGACCTCATCATGATGTAGGCAGCCATCTTTGACTAAGGTTATAAAGATCTATTGAGATTAACAAAAGCTAACTTAGAGATTTATACATAAGTATTTATGTCTTTGCCAAGTGTTCAACAGCAAGCTTCTAGAAAATTTAAATAGATGGCTACATATATTTACTAAATAAGGTATTTGATAAATATTAAAGTTGCACCTTAGTGCTTTTATACACAAGAATGTACCTTGCTCTGGCAACTAAACTTTGTAATTTAAGAGTCACTCAGGTAATAGTCACTAGAAATTGAGATGTTCATTTCTTGTGATGCAGCAAGACAATGACCTAAGCAAAGGGCTTGGAATAGCATCTGACTTCATGAGTTTTGGGGGTTGAAAAACCTTTTTACAGGGGTAGCCTAGGTCTACCTGTATGTCAGATGTTTGCATTGAGATTCATAACAATGGCAAAACTGCAGTTTTGAAATAGCAATGGAAAAATTTTGTAATGGGGGGCTTTCACATGGAGAACTCTATGGAAAGGTCAAAGCATCAGGAAAGTTGAGAACCAGTGGCTTGGAGGACATGTCTCATTACTCAAGGTCTATTCAGGCTTAAGAATGTACATCTATCCTCTTTGTCTTTGCTAAATTTGTTAGGCTTAAGCTATTTGGATAAACTGAGTCATATAAATGTTTTATATTGATACTAAAAGGAGCTTTAGCTGAGAATTTTTTTTAAGGCTCAAACTTAACAGAGATAAAACTACAAAGTCATTTTCCCAAGGTCAATCAAGCATTTAGATAAAGCTTCCACTCCCTCAGGGACTTGGAGAAAGTTCCTGCTTGCTAAAAAGGGGGTCACCCTCCTTATCTCTGGTAAAAGGAACTTAAGGTCCTTCCCTTAACATATGGCTATTCTGTTTTGGTTTCTTTACTGAACCCTTATTTGATTCTAGAAGAGCTTCAATTCAAAATCATTGTTTTTAAGGCCACTTACTGTAGACCATTAGAGAACACAAGTAAATAGTCATCTTATAAATACTCAAGTTCTTTAATTGTAGTCATGCTAAGTAATGATGTAATTAATCACAGGGATAAGCTTTACTTAGTCCCTTGTATATGTTTTCAGGGTTGAGCTTAAAACAAGTAACTAGAAACAAAGTTCATCTATTCAGATATACCTGGACATCCCTCAAATACTTCAGAGATCTGCAAAATATGGCATTTAAATGTTGGATTAAAAAGCTTATTATATCAGACAGAGATTCCCAGATCCTAGCAGTGACCCAAGGTCTCCAAAGAAGATTATTGGACACCACAATGTTTTCACCTGGATTATGGCAATGCTGACTACAGGGCAAGATGCCCTGATGCAACATCTGATGCCAGAACCTGTGGACAAACAGCAGGACACTGGAGAATTGATTATACCCCTTTTGTCTAGACAAAGTAAGATCAGTCTTCCTCTTGTACCTCTTCTATAGGAAAAATTTTTTCCTTATGGGTCTGGTTGCTAAAGGTTGATGCTATTCTGATACTTGTGCCTCCAACACTATGGAGACCTGGGTATGGACTGGTCCCTGTCATTAATAGAGTCGGAAGTTGCTTGGTCTGCACTCAGATATAATTTATCCTTCTCAGATCCCTGATAGTACTAACGGCTAGGCTAGCTATGACTTTGTCAGCTTGGCAGCATCAGACAACCAGATCCTCCCACAAGGCTATAGCCAGCTTGTTAGCTCATTTTAAAGAAAATGTTCTAAGATGTAAAAGTTTAAATAAGTCATAAAGGTTTAAATATGGGTCTAAGAAAAGTATGAGCATATAAAAGTCTATGCAAGTTTTGCAGGTCTAAGAATGTTTTAAGATATATGAAGTTCTGAGGATATGAAAGCTTATAAGCTTTGAAGATCTCAGAAAATGATTTAAGATATAAATGCAATTTGTAAAGATATAAATAAATGATTTAAATTATGAAAAATATTTTGGATTTAGTTCCCCTTCTACGATATAACAGTTCAGAGCTTAACATTTAATAGAGTTCTGATAAACTGGTTGAGTGTAACTGCTTATTGTTCAGTCGCAAGCTCAACATTTTAGATTTATTTTGGTTGCCATCTAAATATAAACTTAAAAGTGCTTCTCATCAGGCCAAAAAAAAATTCTCTGTCCAATTTATAGCTGGCTCTCTGGACAGAAGAATGCACACGCTTTTAACCCAAATCTGTAGTTCTTGCTAGAACTCAAAGGTAAGATTCCACTTCTGCTGTTTTACAGATACTCATTACCTGCTTTGTTTACAATATAGATTTCAGTACACATTGGTAATACTAATGTATCTAAAACTTTTATGTCATTTTGTAAGATAATTCATATAGGCCTCAGAGGATTGAATCCTTGAGAATTCAAGGATTCAAAACTCGAATCCACTTCACAGAGGTTAGAAGGACTCCAGATAAGTATAGCTTAAATTTTCCTTACTTGTCTTTTCCTAAGGGTGGTATTGTGGTGATATTGTGTTCCTCAAAATATTGTGCACCCTAATAAACTTATCTGGGGTCAGAGAACAGAACAGCTGCTAGATATAGAGGCCACAAAATGGTGGCACTCACGCCTTTAATCCTAGTATTCCTAAGGCAGCGATCCATCCGAATCTCTGTGAGTTTAGCCACACTGGAAACAGCCAGGCATGGTGACTCACACCTTTAATCCCAGGTGATGGCAGAAAGCAGAAAGGTATATAAGGTGTGAGGACCAGAAACTGGAAGCTTTTGGCTGGTTAAGCTTTTAGGCTTTTGAGCAGCACATTTCAGCTGAGAGGCATCCAGTCTGAGGAAACAGGATCAGCTGAGGAATTGGCAAGGTGAGGTGGCTGTGGCTTGTTCTGCTTCTCTGATCGTCCAATATTCACCCCAATACCTGGCTCCAGGTTTGTTTTTATTAAAAAGACCTTTTAAGATTCGTGCTACATGGTATTTTTCTCTCTCATGGTCTTAGGACTCCTACCCTTCCCAATTACTAAGACTATGGGCCTAAAAGTTCCAAATAAGTTCATAAATTTTAACTTCTGTTCCTAGTTTAAATTTGTCTCAACAGGTTTCCACTTGGCTGACAGACACCGCCAAGCTTCAGTTGTTGACTACATTGCTCCAAACAACTATGAGCTCTGGACTTGCTAAAAGCTGATGTGGACCAGCCCAGTCAATGTGGTTATTTCCTGTCTCTCCTGCTGGGTCAGATAACCACATGATTCTGACAAATGCCCCATTGCCTAGCCTTTGACTAGTCTTTCAGTCTTTGACTAGCCTTTCATCCTTTTGGGGGCCCTGACAACAACCCCCCAGTGTCAGCTCAAAGCAGTTCCATGCTCCCTGCCCAAAATAGGTTGAAATGCTGAGTCAAAAACAAACAAACAAACAAACAAACAAACAAACAAACAAAAAACCTCCCTGGCATAGGGAACAAAATGGCTAACTATAATGCCCATTAACATACCAGGAAAATAGGTTCAGATTTGTGAATTGATACATTCATTAACTAAAATGGGTCTGCAATAAGATAAGACACTTGACCTTCTTTGTGCAGAACCAAAGAGGTATTTAAAAAATTATTATTCAGGATTATAATCCAGTTGTACTCAAAGATAAAAACTACAAGTCCTTAAGAATGGCAATAGACACAAATGTTGCTGCCCTAGAAAAATCTGTTAGCTGATAGTTCTTGGGTCTCAATACTCTTGAACCTCTGGACAGATAGGACTCATGATTGAGTCCTGTCATTGGTACTTGTGAAGGGGGTAATGTGTGGGGGAGCAAAACAGCTTGACTACACAGCTGCCATGACAGGCTTAGAGGCCCAGAAACAGCTTCTGTGACAGGCAACTGACAGGCAACACCTTGATCCAGGAGAAGCCATGAGCTGACCGCCCTCCCCCCCCCCACACACACACACCCAGGGACCTGAGTGAAATACCTAAGGGGAAATATCTGACATTCCAAACATTCCCTATACCCCTAGAGAAATGTCAGCCAATCAGGGTCCTGAACCCTGGAAATCCCCTCACATAGTCATGTAGGTGCACATGTGTGGAGTCCAGAGGTCAAGTTTGGGCATTACTTAGGAGCTACCCACCTTGGTTTTTGATCCAGGCTCTCCTACTATGTCCCGAGACTCCCTGATCCAGGTATGCTGGTCAGTGAGCACAAGTGACCCACCCATCTCGTCTCTGCTTCTTCATCAGTGGTATTACAAGTAGACATCAATATGCCCTGCTTTTTGTGTGGGTGCTGAGGACTGAACTCACTCTGCTGACCAAGGCATGTTCCCAGTCCCCAAGGTTGCTTTTTTCTGAGGACAAGGGGAAGAACCTATTTCCTGACTCTCCTAGATTTAGATATTTTATGAGCAGTCTCCCATGATTCTTTGCTTGTAGCTGCATCCCACCCAGCCATCTTTACATTCACATGGCCTTCTTCCTTAGTGCATCTGTGTCTAAGTGTCTCATTCTAAGCAGGATTCATAATCCCAAGTCACATTTTGTGTTGGCTCACTCTGACAATTTCATTTTAATATGATCATATTCAAATAATTTATTTCTAGATAATTTAGACACACAGTATTGAAGGTTGAGACTTTAGCATCTTTTGAGGAAGGAACAATGCCACTCACAACAACTAAGAATAAATCCTAGTAGAAACAAATACGGAAGGAAGGTCCAGGGGAAGCAGTGTGAAAGATTTGCTGCTGCCCCAGGTGTGTCCGTTGGTCTGGCTTAACGGCCAAAGCAAGGTAACAAACAACTGGTTGGAACCACTCTGGTGTGTGTGTGTGTGTGTGTGTGTGTGTGTGTGTGTGTGTGTGTGACTATGGCTCCCAAAGAGATGAGATTAACCCCCTAGTGCCTCATCTCACCTCATACTTCCATAGCTCTCACCTCAGTCCCCTGCAGAAGAACTCACAACTCAACACCATCTTCCTTTAAAGATTACAAATGACTGTGTATGCGTGTGGCTTAATTTTGTACCTGCTTTTATTCATGAATCACATTTCTGCAAAGACATTAATCCTCACTCATTACTGAATGCACTGTCAGCTTGATAATTCACCGATGTGCTTCTGTGTGTTGTGTTAAAAACAAATAAGGCTCTTAATAGACTTCAGTGGCACTCATCCCGTGAAACCTTCTCACTGATAAAAATGAAGAGACGGAGGGAATTTTTAAAGGTATATTTGATCATCTCCTCATTCTCTCTTGTTCTTTGAAAACTGATTCTGCAGGTGGCTTGCAGTTGTGCATATTAGTCACTTAAAGAGGGCTCCCAGACTCAGGGGACTTCCAAGGAAAAGGCCACATTAATCTCCTATTTGTATTCAGCCATGTTTACCTCCATAGCTTCTGTATTTGTTGATACTTTTGGAATTTGATGAGAGATGATCCCCAGTTCCCTTCTGCTTTGTACCAAATGTAGTTGCTATCCAGTCTTTTACCCACCAGTCAGATCTGTAGTTGGACAGTGAGGCATATCCTTAAGTGGAGGTAAAAATGGAGACAGATTCTTTTCCCCTACTGTCATAAGCCCAAACTTACTGAAAATTTGCATTTTATTTTTTCTTTGATTTTATATTTAAAAATGCCTCAAAATCTACATTTGATTTGATAATAAATACATTTTTTTCTAATACTTTATTCTATGGAATACTCAGAGGTATTCATTAATAAATTCTCTAGTATTACAAGAGTGATAATTTTATAAGATCTGCCTACACAAAATTGGAGGTACCCTAAATGTTCAAGAAAATAAGAACTTAGAAATATACAATAAAATTTATTATTTATTCAAAAGAAATTCAGAGGGAAATGAGGTAAAATTACATGTGTAATTTCTATTCACAAAAGGTAATATCTGAATAGATGAGCTTATGGTGTACTGTCATAATCAAGCTTAGTGCTTGGGTACATGTTATTCTTAGTTTCTTCTTTCTGCATTTCTGAATCCCACAACTGACATATATTAACTCTCTAATATAAGAGTAACTCTGATGCAACCAGCAGAAGGGAGGCTCCCTACGGGCTAGGTTTGCTGACCCTGACCTGGGCTCTGTGCACTTATTCCTCAAGCCACTGTGCCCTCCGCCATCTGAATTCCTTGAGCAGAATACCTGAGGCTTGGATTCAGAGATGATTTTATTGCAAACCAGCCAGTTGAAGTAGCAGGGACTCGTCCTAAGGATTCCTTTCAAAACTTGAGTCAGCATGCAGCTTCCTTGGTGTCTGTTCTATTAACAAGCTCTCTGATTGGCTATGCAATGGATTGGCTGCTCCTGTGCCGGTGCCCTACCGGGTCCACTATCTGGGGCTGCTCGGGTGGGATTGGGGAAGTGGGTGTTTTAAGGTCTAGCACACTAAAGAAGCCTCTATATTCTGTGCTGGCCTGTGCAGAGACTCCTTTCCTCCTACCTCAGTGTGAAGAGCATCAAAGTCGAACACAGACTGCACAGGTAACCACATGCATTGAACACAGGATGCAC
>CABHPP010142676.1:9854-57306 GCA_902168425.1 Peromyscus attwateri
TCCTCCTCCTTCTCCTGCTCCTCCTCCTGGTCCTCCTGCTCCTCCTCCTGCTCCTCTTCCTGCTCTTCCTGCTCCTCTTGCTCCTCCTCCTCCTGCTCCTCCTCCTCCTTCTCCTGCTCCTCCTCTTCCTGCTCCTCCTTCTCCTGCTCCTCCTCCTCCTGTTTCTCCTCCTCCTGCTCCTCCCCCTGCTCCTCCTGCTCCAGCTCTTCCTCCTCCTGCTCCTCCTCCTCTTGCTCCTCTTCCTTCTCCCCCCCTCCTCCCCTTCTATAAATTGTTGGGTCTGCTTAATACATTTAAGTTCCAGGAGGACTGAGAAATTTTTTTGTCTGTTTTGTTTATTTTATTTTTTTTGTATTTAAAGCATTTAGGATAGTGCTTAGTATGCAGTTGGTGTGAATATTTTCTTTCTTTTTTTTTTGTGATAGTGAGGATTTTAACTCAGGGGCCTTATATGTGTTAGGCAAATACTGTAATCCTGAACTATGTCCCTAGCTCTTTTTAATATTTTTATTTTGAGACAAGGTCTCACTAAATTGCCAAGGCTGACTTCAAACTTGAACTCTTTCTGCTTCAGTCTTGAAAGCAGCTAAGATCAGAGGTGTGTGTCACCATTCCTGGGGCCATCAATAAATACTCACTTTATAAATAGATGACCATTATTTCAAGGCCTAGCCTTCCTCATGAATCTCTGAAGTCCAGAAAAGTTTCCAAACTTGGCCAAATAGAAAATTGTCATTATCTCTCTTTGTCAATAAATAAGCAAACAGATAAATAAGAAATAAGAAGTAAAAAAGGATGCTTTGATTTATTCATTATTACAATGAGTGCATTCATTATTGCAATGAGTCAGTCCAATATTTATAGAGTGAGTAAGACATATTCAAAAGGATTTCTTGAAATACCAACTACTTCTGTGTCTCACAGATATGATGGCCAGTTTTGCCTTCTTTTTAAAAAACGTGTTCTTGGTCCAGCATTGTCAGCCTGCTGCCGATAGCATTGGCTAGAGTCAGTGTCTCAACGACTATCTGAAGGCATGAATCTCTAGTCAACCTGGCTGCTTTTCCAGTGGTGGCCATGCAAGGCCTTGGCTCTAAGCTAGCCCTTCTAGTAGGGCTGACTCTCCATGGCATGGCCCTCCAGGGGAGTGACTGAGACTAACCGGGATTCTGGGCTGCCACTGAGCACTTGGAGAGCTGCTGACATTGAGTTAGTACATACTGATGATGCCCAGGGTGCTGGGAAGAGACACTGAATTGCCTACTGTCTGTTACCCCCTTTGTTTGTAGGAAGTGCAGCTCCAAAGAGGCCAGCAGAGGTTTGAATTGCAAGACCTGGAACAGGGTGTCACCTACCCTATTTCCTTGGTTGCCTTTAAGGGTGACCGCAGGAGCCGGAGTGTATCCACCACCCTTTCTACAGGTAATGTGGAATCCAGCCTTTTAAATGACAGTAAGTAGAGACAGGCATTGGAGAGGCCTGGGAGGAGCATGGAGTTATGGAGAAATAAAAATGGGGTTGTGGATTCCAAACAAATTCACCCCCATAGTGAAGAGACTAAAAACTGAGTGTTGCACCTGGGAGAACTAACCTCGGACATCGAGTGACACAAACCTAACTTAATGGTGCATCTGCAGAATTGATGGGAGCAGAGAGAGCGAGAAAACTAATACGCGAGGCAAGAATCAGAAGAGGCAAAATAGTGTAGGATGCTATGAAATAATTTCTGAGCAAAGTGAATTGCCTTGTGACGGGGAAAGCTGTGCTGTCTCTCCTTCCTTCCCTTCTGACAACGCTGTCCCTCTGCTTGCTCTCAGTGGACGCCCGTTTTCCACACCCCTCAGACTGCAGTCAGGTTCAGCAGAACACCAATGCTGCCAGTGGCCTCTACACAATCTACCTAAATGGCGACGCCAGCCGGCCCATGCAGGTGTACTGTGACATGGACACGGATGGAGGCGGCTGGATTGTGAGTCCTAACTAACGGTGCCCAGAGGAGCTCCGTGGAATCCCTTCTTTCTTAGCCTAGGGAGATGGTCACAGCTGCCCCATGGAGGTTCTCTTTCTTCTCTGCCCATGGGGGAAGGAGCTTTAATGGCTTGCAATTGTTTGGAGAGAGATTTTATCCCCTTGTAAGGATAGAACTTAGGGCTTAACACTGGTCACAGAACTGCCTTGGTTAAACCAAAGCTAAGGATTATGAGTTTATCATCATCTAATAATGCCTGGTATGTATATTATTCCTATATTCTACCCTCTTCAAAGCATTTTTAAAAAACTAGACCCTCACACGATGCTTTAGTGTGAGAGGACTATTATTCTTGTCTTACAAAGAGGGAAGCTGAAGCTTATGAAGAAAGATCTTTGGTTGAGTGAGTGACACACGTTAGTGACATTGCTAGAACCACATTCCAGGAGTCACGTCTACTAGATCTTTGGTCTTTCTGATGGCTCATCTTAGGTCAACCAAGATGTAAATTCATGGCCTCTTTGATGGATCAGTCCTCTGAACTGGGACCTGGTCTGGGGTCTAGACTTTGGCTCTAGGACAGAAACATGATTCTAGGGCTTTGAATTGAAAGATCTAGGCCAGAGTCAGGGAAGCCTGGGCTGTGTCTAGCTGTCTCCTTATATCGGGAGGTTTTATTCTCTTGGGCCATTGCCTGCTTCTACTACATCACTTCTCTCATTGCTTGTTGATTCAGTTCTATGACGAACCTTTGAGGATTGCAGGTGGATCATTCTTTCTCCCTCACTTGGCTTCTCCCTGTGTCTGAACTGACGAAGGCTCTTATTTTCTCAAATGATAGGCAGCCTTCACTCGCTGTGCATTGCTACCCATTGTGGGAAAGAGAAAGCCTGGTCTCATAGTGCCCAGCTATGTTCATTTACACGTTTGCTCAGGGCTCTGGGAAGCCAGACATTCGAGCAGCCACAGGTGAAATGGTATCATCTGAGAGCAGCAATGAGGAAAACTTAATACCTGGACAGTGGCAAAGAATAGTTGAATGTCTGTTTCATCCAACAATTGGATGGATGGCAGAGATGCTTGATTTATAAAATAACACAACAGGTTGTAACATGGAGGTCTCCCACCTGAGCAGGCCCATAGGCCTGTGCCTGCTTCTTTTCATCAGCACCATTGTAACTCTGAGCATCAGTTTGCTCCGGCCCACAGCCCAATTTCCTGCCATTGTGCCTGTAATTGATCAGTGGCAGGATGTCAGCACTGTTCAGTGTGGCCTTTTTGAAAGCCAAGCTCCTCATACAGGGAAGGAATCATTTATCTAAGGTAGCCGAGAGAGAGAGAGAGAGAGAGAGAGAGAGAGAGAGAGAGAGAGAGAGAGAGAGAGAGAGAATTTGTCTCTCTGCTTGCACAACCCATGAAATGTTGCACAGATATTTATTTAGTGAGTACCTACTATGTGTCAGATGCTGTTTCATAGACTAATGACCGAGCAGTGAACAAACCAGATGGGTTCCTGACTTCAAGGAACTTACCTTCTGTATACCTGTGCAGATGAATCTATCTCAAACATAGTCAGTTATAGGACCACTGAATCCACTCGGCCCGGGTTTTATTTGGTTGAAGGGTCTTCTGTCCCTGAAAGATGACCCAGGCTTCTTTTGAGCTTTTAAAATCCTTTTATGGAAGTTGTTCTCTGTTCCAGGCAGCAGGAACCTAATTCAATGAACAGGCAGAAGGACTTTGCCCTGAGGCGACCCAGGCTGCCAGGAGGAGGCTGGAAAGAACATCAGGGAACACTTAAGAGTCTCACATCTTTCCATCCTGGGAGTCTGAGGCTGCATCAGAGGCTCTTTCCACAGGCATTTAAGTGCAGTCTTGACTTGGCCTCTTGATTTAGTCACTCAGGACAGTGAGTAATGTCTCCAGCACAATGACAACGCTGGACTGCAGAACTCTCTAAAGATATTTTACCACCTCTTAAGACTTATTTCCCTCCACTATTCTTACGTAGCTCATTCCAGCGCCTGCTGATCTCTGAATAGATTGAAAGCCTTAATCAAAGCCATCTGATCAAGATGTGTAAGTTATCTGTGTGGTCACTACACTTAAATATGATATGATAAAATGCAAACTAGCAATTAGTGAGATAGAATAACAACTTATTGTTACCTGTTTGTGCCAGGCTCTGCTATTTCATGATCTGCTGACCTTACTGAAGCCTCCATGTAAGCTCTTAGGTGATAGGGCTTAGTTATACCTTGATCTGACAGTTGAGAGAAGTGACGCTTGGGCTGTGGTTGTGACTCAGTTGGTAAAATGCTTGTCTAGCCAGTCAATGTTGGAGAGGATGTGGAGCAAAGGGAACACTCCTCCACTGTTGGTGGGAATGCCAGCTTGTACAACCACTGTGGAAATCAGTATGGCGGTTTCTCAGAAAACTAGGAATTGAACTACCTCAAGACCCAGCAATACCACTCTTGGGCATATACCCAAAGGATGCTGATTCATACCACAAAGATACATGCTCAGCTATGTTCATAGCAGCACTATTTGTAATAGCCAGAACCTGGAAACAACCTAGATGCCTGTCAACTGAAGAATGGATTAAGAAAATGTGGTACATATACACAATGGAGTACTACTCAGCAGAAAAAAACAATGAAAGCATGGAATTTGCAAGCAAATGGATGGAACTAGAAAATATCATTCTGAGTGAGGTAACCCAATCCCAGAAAGACAATCATGGTATGTACTCACTCATAAGTGGATTCTAGATATAAAATAAAGAACAGTCAGACTATTTAAAAAAAAAAAAGATGGATGGACTAATGGGTAAACTGTGGGACTCACTGTCACACCGCAGCTTCCAGAATGTGTTTCTTCTCATTTTTTTGTTTGTTTGTTTGTTTGGTTTTTGGTTTTTCTTTTAAATTTTGTTTTGTTTTGGGGGGAGGGGAGATGGTCACATTGGGACAGGGAGATAAGTGGGATAGGAATGTATGATGTGAAATCCACAAAGAATCAATAAAAGTAAAAAAAATGAGAACGAAAAAAAGAAAAAAAAAAAAATGCTTGTCTAGCGTGTGTGCAACCCAGGGACTGTTCCCTGGCACCACGGAAGACTGGATGGGATGGTCACATGGGAGGCAGAGGCAAAGGGAGTGGGATTAGAAGTTCAAGATCATCCTTGGCTACATGTGAGTTTGAGACCAGCCTGGGCTACACTGAGACTTTGTACTTGGGGGGAAAAATGAAACTAGCTAACTTAAAAATGAAATTAGCCAACTTAGCCAAGGATACGTCTACTAAGTGTGGAGATTCTAGAGTCAGCTTCCCTGGACATACTGGGCCATTATTAAAAACAAAACCAAAAAGCCCAAACCCAAAACATGCTCATTGATTGGAGATAGAGACATTGGCAATGCATCTGTCCTTAGAAGGGCAGGCTCAGAATCAATCCCAGCCTTGGAGTGGGAATGCTATTCACACAATGGCTAGACATGTAAGGAAGTGTCAGGACCACGTCCAGCCTAGGATTCAGTTGTCTGTGGTACAAGAAGAATCTGAGAATGGGGTTGACATAGGCTCCTCACCAGGAAACAAGTCTTCCAAGTCTTCAGAAATGCTACTGAGGAAATAGACCTAAAGGTGGGACTGTATGTTATCCTTGTTTGAGCCACTAATTGGTTGTGTGAATATATGGCTAATTTTCTGAGCTTTGCTATCTGTGAAATGGCATTGTTACTTTTTACTGAGAGTCAACACTGAATAGATATCCAGTAAATAGTTTAAATGGTTGCTATATAAGTGAATGAAAAATGAAAGAAGCCAAAAAAAAAAAAAAAAAAAAAAAAAAAAAAAAAAAAGGGGAAGGAATGGGGAAGCTTTAATGAATGGGCAACCGAGAAAAGAAGATTAAGAACAGCTGTGTTGATTGACAGTGTTAATACTGTGTGTAATGGCTTGCTGTGATTTTTTCCTAAATTCTGCCATCAGCTCATTCCCATTCATAGGACATATTTGGAGGACACATACCATCTCATCTAGTTTTCCCAGAAATGGTGCGGTGGACTTCTCTTTCCCACTTGAATCTCTGCTTTATAGCAAGCTGGCTGAGATCAGAAACCAAAATGATGACTGACTCACTATCCCCTTGCCAGGAAGTGTCTGTGGCTGACTTGGAGTCTGGAACATTCTTTTCCCATGGATGTCTTTGTTCAGCACCTTCTAGGCCACAAAGCTGTACTTGGTGCTACAAAGGGAGTTAATGTGAGCGCCCATGTGGGAGCTAATGTGAGTGCCCATGTGGGACTTCTGCAAGGTTATGATTCTCTCCTCTCTCACTCACTCCTCCTAGCGAAAAATGTAAAGATCACACAACCATTAGACTTACTTCACGAAATTTAAGGTCATGGATAGTAGACTTTTGTGTTGGGACTTCTTCATTTAGATGAGTACAAGGGAAAAATTGGTAGAGATACAGTTCTAGGCTTTGGTAAGTGGTTGCTAATTATTACTGAATGGGCTAGGATGGCTTTTAACTTGGCTCTCAAGTTCAAGTGGAATGATAGGTGTCACCATTTTCAATACGGTGTACAGGTGTGTTTGGGTTTAGGGACTTTTCAAGTTCATTCCATATAAAGGAGTCTGATTTACTCCAAGGGGAACTGACCTTCATTTTCCGAATAGAGATCTTTTTGTAAAGAAAGCAACCCATTTGTCTGAAATAGAACCCAGATCAGTCTCCATTTTCTCGTTTTCCATTCACTCCTCATCCCATCCCAGCCAGGATTCTTGTCTTTAACACAGCCCCTGCTGAAGTAGCTGGTGATTTCCATGTCACTAAATTCCAGGGAGTTCTGCTCTTACATCCTGTTACTTCTCCTCAGTATTGGACACTACTGACCATTATTTCTCTTTGTGGCTTTTGTGGTTACACATTTTTCTAGTTTTCTTTCTGTGTTCCTAGTTGCTTCTTCTCTCCTGAATGAGATCATCCATGCCCATGAGCATATTGGAGGTCTCTCTTAGTTCTGACTTTCTTCCTAGAGGGCAGTACCCTCCCCTGTGCCTTCATCTCCCCCCATGCCCTCAGTCTCAGTGGATCTCTAAATCCATTAGGACAGAATGGTTATCCTGTAGTGACAGAGCGCTCTCCATTCTCGTGCTCTAACCCATGAGCTGTTTTGCTCATGTGTGTGATGCCTTCTGTAGGTTTGGCAGTCACCACTCAGAGTGGTGACTCAGTGGTTCAGGCTACTTCCATTTTGTGGCTGGGTCATTTCAACATGTGGCTTCTTCCATGGGACATGGCAGTGGAAGACAGCATGGAGAACTCCACCTACCCTGGTCCTCGTAAGAGTCTTTTGGCTAGAAATAGTCACATTCCTTTTACTTAACTGGAAAGAAAGCTGAAAAAGGTCCTCTGTTCTTGGGACAAAAAAAGTGAAATGACTTGGTGAATTCCTACCATTCTCCCCTACACACACCCCCACCTTAGAAATAAGCCTAGGTCTCTCTTCAGTACCCTAATCCCTTTAACCAATTACATGAGACCTTTCTTCACCAGGAAACCTCAGAAAGAATTCATACTGGACCAGAGATGTAGCTCAGTGGTAGAGCACTTGCCTAGCACTCACAAGACCCTAGGTTTGATTCCCAGTACAGCTGAAAAGAAAGGAAAACAAACCCCCAACTCACACAGTGTCCCCAAATGAGCCTAAGATATCCTCTCAAAAGCTGTCCCTCTCAGAATCTCCCTTCTGCAAGAACAGCTGAGCAATACTTACCCAGTTCTGCGATCAAAACTCCTGTAGCACAGGCATACCCATGGTGGAATCATGTAGTTGATCAAGTCAGAAAAACATGGACTGGAATTCCAATAACCAATCAGCTTGTGTGTGTGAGTGCTCACTGCTGACTCTCTTCTTCCAGTTCCACATTCTGTCTGCCATCACGCCTGTTAAGTTTTCCTTCTGTGGACTTCTGTCTTTTCTCAGGGTAGCTTCTTGTCTAAGTCACTGTCCTCTGTCAACAGCACACTGCCGTGGTCTCCAGACTGGTCACCTTTCTTCTACTCTCGGCCCCGGCCAGGCTCTTTTCTACACTGCAGTCAGAAGGATCTGGGGAAGATCCTATTTCCTGCTTAGAATCCTCCAAAATTACCATTGGTTTTTTTTTTACAATAGGTCAACATCTTCAACCAAATTGAATCCCACCAGGGCTGACTTTTGCCCATTTTCCAGCCTCCTCTCCTATTCCTTCCTAATGAGCACCCAGAACCTCCACCAGCCCAGTCTTCCTTTCTCTTCCTGATGCTCTTGCTCACCCTGCAGCCCTCAGCTACTTCCCAGGGGAGTGTTCTTGGCTCTTACTTAGGTTCGGTCCTGTATCTTTCCTTTATAGCTCTTATCATTGAATGCATTGAATTCTTATCTGTTTGATCATTTAATTCATGTCTGTCTTATTTACTGGATTGTTTGATCCATTTGGACAGGAACCATTTCTCTTTTATTCATTTTGCCTGTCACCTTGCATGGTTTCCACTATATAGTAGATGTTGGATAAATATTTGTTGGGTGAACTTCTGTTGGTCCATAATCCTAAATACTTGCAAATTAAAATAATTCCTCCTTTCAAGCCATTTAAGTGGAAGATAAAAGACAGTATATAAATATATCATGCTCCAATTGAGTTGAACACTTAAAGGTTATATGTCTGAGACAGCAAAGATCTGGAATGTTCTGTCCTACACAACCAACTACTAGTAATATATTACTGGTTCTCTCAAGTTTTTCTGTGCTCTATGATTGAAATTTCTTGAGGACAGGAATGTTCCCTGTTAGGTACTATACATTTTCATACCTGGAATACATATTTCTCCTAAGATTCTTATTAATGTAATAGACAGTATAGTCAATATACTAAGATATAAATAAAATTTGTTTCTAAAAAATGAAGATATACCATTTTAGGAAATCAGTGCATGTGCAGGTTCATAGTTTCCGCTTGCCTCCCAGAACCACCTGGAAAACACAACCACTGTTTCCTACCCTTCAGTTATGTCTGTTCAGTAGCAGAGCAAAGCATTCATTTCCTTTCTCAGGTCTTCCAGAGGCGGAACACTGGGCAGCTGGATTTCTTCAAGCGTTGGCGGAGTTATGTAGAAGGTTTTGGGGACCCCATGAAGGAGTTCTGGCTTGGTATGATCTCTGAGAATCAGGAAGGTGGGATTGTGGGATGATAACATCCCTCTTGATGATCTGGACAGGCCATTTAAGGAAGGTATCCAGTTTCAAGGAGAGGTCCAAGGGATAGGGACACTGTGTGGTGTGGCCATGCTGATGGGAAGGCTCTTGCACACTAGGGCTGGGTGAAGAGATGGGATGTCCAGAAGTGGCTTTTATGCTGTAGCTAAGCTCTCCGGAATCTTTGCAGAGCCTGCATTTCATATAACCACAGTAGAAAGACAGTTGATTGATTTGGATCCTGGGCTCTTGTTAAGACGATGTCCTAGCAGTTCCTGTAATTCTGCTAGTGCAGCCAGACATTATGGGCAGTAGTTTTGCCCATTTTCCCTCTGCTCTCTCTTGGAGCAGATGTTCACAGAGAGTTAAATAGCCAATAAAAACATCTACTGGGAAATACGAAATTAAAAAGATTGAATCTGGGCATTCGGTGTCTAGATGTAGATGATGTTTGTGGTTTGCTTGGTACAGTCTCCTCTGAGTTCTGAGGATGAGTAGCTGATCTGTTCTTCTACTTGTGGGCTGTGTAGACAGAAAGAAGGTCTGCTTCTGCTTTAGAAAGGTGGATCCAGGGGGCAGATTACCCCAATACTACACACCCTCTCTTACATGATGGCCTTCCATGAAGTCAACAGCATTGTCATGATAAGAAATAACAGAATGGGAGTATTAACACCCCAGGAGAAAGTGTTGGGAAAGCCCTTTATTAACAGAGAATATGAATACTAAGATGACCTTTAGCTCTGAATATCTCAGATGCAGATAGTGAGAGCTCACATACAAGAGTTGATTGGTCATTAGAATTCCATTCCATGTTTTTAGGACTTGATAAACTACACAATCTCACCACTGGCACTCCTACTCGATACGAGGTGAGGGCAGACTTACAGACTGCCAACGAGTCCGCCTACGCTGTGTATGATTTCTTCCAAGTGGCGTCCAGCAAAGAGCGGTACAAGCTGTCAGTTGGGAAGTACAGAGGCACAGCAGGTAAGAGGCCTTTCTCTCGCCAGGAGTCTCTTGCTCCGGTCATCTGAGGGATGGTTTGCCGTGTGCCATGGATGTAGGTTGTGGAATACTGGTATGTAGCGGTTGGTTGTCCTCACTAACAGTGGAGATCATGTTTTCTGAAGATGCTTGAGGGGAAAGGAAGTCAGAACAATCTTTAGCCATAAAACCAGAAGTTTTGTACGTTTCCTCCCCCAGACTCCCCCAGACCCTCCTTCTGTGCTGCTCTGGTTTTGGCTAATTGTTGAAGCAATTTCATTCTGCCTTTCAGTGGACTTCCACACACTGTGACTGTTACGTTTGTCTGTGTAACTGTGTGTGTGTGTGTGTGTGTGTGTGTGTGTGTGTGTGTGTGTGATTTCAACATCTTGTGGTATTTTGCTGTAAATTAAAACAGAAAAGTGAAAGTGCTGAGTCAAGAAGTAAGAACTTGGGTCTCATTAGCTTACACAACAGGGATGCTGCAAACTGAGTCGTTTAGCCCAAAGCAGGGACTTTTAGCCTCCATTAGCTGCTTGCTGGATTTTGGCCAGTGGGCGGTGTATCCAGTTCTATAGGGAAAGGAATGCTATTAAGCAGCATGACTGAAATACTGGGATTATACTGACAGATATTTTGAGAGATGGTGTGGTTGTGGTTGTTGCTTTAATACCGATATTTTAAAAGTGGTACTTATGCCCTTTAAACAAAGTTTGTCCTCTGCCTTTATCATCCTACTTTGGTATAATCACCTAGGAATGTGTTACCGGCCAAATTGGCTGACTGCATAGGACACAGTCTCTCCTCTCTAAAGCACATGGAAAGAAGAGACTAAAAGCACAAAGTACCTTTTGCAGACCAAGTGGTATGGAAAATAAGGAGCTCTGGGGTGGAGATGGTAGGAACATCAGGGACCTGAGTGGCTGGGGAGGCTTTCTGTAGGAGTGGGGTGGAGTTGGCTCAGACAGAGGGCTGAACACAGAGGGAGGAAAGGAGGGGGCCATCACATCTGAGGGAGCCCGGGGGAATAGAGATTGCTGTGTACTCCAGAAGATTTGTAGGGCACCTCAGAATTGTGTCCTCAAGGATCTCTGAGGTCTGGGGCCATGAAAATTTCTGAGTTCTATAATTTCATTTCTTAAAACAATAATATGAATTTTGCTCTTGTTTCTTAGTAACTAGCATCAAGTAAGGTACAGAATTGATGAGTTTTAAAAAAACAAAATTTCTAGCAGGATTTCTCTGTCTAATCTCATGAGTGCTTAATATATTTGTAGGAATAGATCCTGAGTTTGGTGACATGGTCGTGTGGGAGCAGGTGGGTACCTATCACCAAGGAGTTTGCACTTGGTCGAGTTTGAATAGTCAAGGAGTATAAGCAGGGATTTAAATGGGAGACAGTGTGCAAAGAATTGTTTCTGGGAGAAATAATTGCAGAAACAGATACTCCAGCTACAAAGGCCCACCCTGTTTTGGACTCTCCTTGTCCTTCCCCAGACCATTTTCATCTCTCTGGGCTAGAGATGAGCTGTACTGCATGCACTCTAAGTGGAATATAAAACATGCAGCCCTGGAAGTCAGGCTATTGGGAAAGTGAGTTGAAGGAGTCAACATATTCTAAACTAATTGGCTCTCCCCCAGGTATATTATTTGCATTTTAACTCTGATGAGGGGATAACTCCTGTTCTAAAGTTGCTCAGGCCAAGAAGGCCAGTCAGCAAGGAATTTTTCTTTTAATTCAAGGAGGAAAAGGCAGCTTGGATACGACTGGGAAACATACATGGACCTTTGTTCATGTAATTATCAGCCTAGTTACAGAATGATTTAAATGATCATAATTATTATTTTTTTAAAGACAGGCTCTTATTATGTATAGGGCTAGCATACAATGTTTAATCTTTCTGCCTTTGCCTCTTGAGTGCTGGGATTAATGAATATACTACTGTACATGGTGATCATAATAATTTAATACTAAAATAATTTAAATTCACTGTCTTGGAGGACTGAGCACGTTACATAACTCTTATCTCATCTAAAAAAAAGGTCAGGTTGAATTCCTGATGGTTTCTTCAAGTCTCTCCTCCATTTGGAATAATAAAGACTTGAGGGCCAGTCCTCAGTTCCCCACGTGGGCCCCCCTCCTGCTCTGGTCTGTCTCTGGTAGTCTATCTGGCTGTTCTTCATACTTTCAGCTAGACTTAGCATTTCCTTCTCATGTTAGAGTCTCAGTTTTTATACACCTCATTCCTGAGATCTTCCTGGACAAGTTTTGAAGTGAGGTGCTTCTCTTTGGCTCCCCACCTTCCTGTCTCCCCCAAACCCAGCACCCTTCCTGGCCTCTTGGTCGAGACTCCATTCAGATCCATCTTTTCAGTTCGTCCCTTTCTTTCCCTTTCCTTTCTTGGACCATTAAACTTTGCCTTTTCTGAGCCTAGTTAACATAATCCAGCAAATGAGCTGATGCTAATGGGAAAGGGAGTCAACATATTCTTAAATTAATGTGATTCTCCTCCCAGGTACCCTATTTGCATTTTAACTGTGACTAGGGGATAATTCCCCGTTCTAAGGTTGTTCAGGCCAACAGGGCCTGTTAGTGGAGGATGTCTTTTTAAATAGGAAGCCTAGGGAGACTCTCAAATCACATAGCATTTAGGCAGCCATCTAGTCTACCTGTGTGTACCATCACTCCTCCCTTTATGTTCTGTATTACAATGGTGGGGTCAGTGGCATTTAGCTTTCCTTAAATATGCTTCTGGGTTTGGATGAGGGTTTTACAATCTAGGAAGCATCTGGCTACTCATGCCTTAAATGATGAGGTACAGTGTAGAGGACAGTTGTGCAAGTGGAAGGTGAAGGTCTTGCTATGTCTGTGTGCACAACCTAGCCCTGTGTCTAGCCTTATCAGTGCTTTTATTACAGCAGAAATGCACAGCCTTGGTGGAAAGGTGAGGTGGATCTCAGACTGTCCAGCTGGGCTCATGCTTCTGACTTCCACTGAAGTCATATCTTGTAGGCCTATTATTATTATTATTAATAATTATTATTATTATTGTTATTATTGCAAAGGAAACTTCAGCAAGGCCATAGAATGCTAACTTAGTTTCTGATTCTGAGTCTTAGATGCTTTCTTATGAGTCCTACCATTGAGATGTTGTTCATTTATGTGGAGATAACAATGCAAACATAAATAGACTCTGCCTCAGAGCTTCCATTGGGCTATCCAACTACTTACAGCCTATTTCATGTCCCTCTTATATGGGGCTCAGTCAGCTTGGGTGCTCAAGGGATGGGTCCACCTCCTGGGGACACTTGGGAATGTGACTAGGGATCTCTAACAGCACATAATGGTCCAGAAATGACAATATCCACACAGAGTTGTTTTAACCCAAAGCCAGTGCTTCCTATATTTTTAAATGTATTTTAAAGGGTGGCATTTGAGAAAGAAAAGTAGGTAATAGATTCATGGAGAAAAGGGAAAACTGAACGTTCACCACCACTCTTGATATTCCACTCTCAGGGACAACACATTCAAGGTCTACACTCACAGCCCTGTGTCTGAATGTGACTTGCAGGGATTTGATGTTCATGACTTCTCTTGGTCTTAGGTCTTAGGTGGTAGCCACAGAGTCATTCTTCCTGCACCATAAAGTTCTAGGGGAGGAGAGTGGGTCTCAAGTGACGTTTTGATGGGATGGACAGTGACCAACTCCGTGGCCACACCTTGAGTGTGGGTTTAGACTTTCTATGAGTCTGCTATAACCCTCCCATCCACACCTAAGAAGAACCAGTTCCCCCCAAAGCCAGTCGAATAGGGCCCTTAGAATAGAGCTCATCAGCAGTTTCTCCTAATACTAATACGAGGACTCTAAACACCATCGGCCTAACTACTTTTTGAATTTGTTATTTTTGAACTGGTATGTAGTTCAGGCTGGCCTCAAACTTGCAATCCTCATGCCTTTGTTTCTAGAGTTCTGAGGTTAGGAAGTGCCCATCACACCCAGATTGGCTTGGTTTCGCTTAGCAAGGTAAACTCATCGAATCATAATACTCCCTCAGCCGAGGCCAGTTATTTTCTGATTCATGAGCATACTCGTTTTCTACACTCTGAACAAGAGGGTGCCTTCAGTTTCTTGATGGTAGAAAATCCACATGCAGAAATGAAAAAAAAATCCCATTCAGACTGAAGCTCTCTTCCTTTTTCTAGTCCAGGGACCACGGTTAGATAACTAAAGATACCTTCGAGGAAGCGCTTGTCTGGATTCATGGAAAATAAGCTCTGGGAACTTCATATTCCAGCCAGGAAAGCTGCGCTTATTAAAAGGATGTTGCTACGGGAGCCATTGTGTGTTATTTCACACTGTAGTTAACTGTCTACAAGAATCTGGAGGGAGGAGGAATGGGGCACAAAGAAAGTGACAGCCTGCCTTTCTTTGACCAGAAGAAAGCCATGGAGGCCTGGCCATCTGGGTGTCAGAGGAGTGGACTCTCTTGCTCTATTCTTACTGTTCCTGCCTTTGCTGGATGGGGCATGAAGAAGGCACCATTGTTGAGTTTACAGACTTGGAGGGATGAATTGGGACCATCCCCTTGCACATGGAGCCATTCACTTTTTAAGGGACAGGGGATGCTGGAGATTGAACCAAGGCCCTTGAACTTCCTAAGTGTACATGACCTCTATGCTCACATACCCTGCCCTTACGAACTCTTTCCATTCCTGCTCTAACTCACCCCAACTGAGTTTTCAAGAACAAGAAACTCTTCTTCGTATTCCCAGAGCCTAGCGTGGGGCTCACCCATTGCAGGTGATCTGTATGTCCTCTGAATAAGTATGTGGATGAAGCTGCAGCTGTGTTGGGACCACAGGCAGGCCTGGAAGCACAGGTAGCATGCTCTCACCTCATGTGTGAGCCTGAGAATTTGCATTTTTAGTAGGTTCTCAGGTGATGTCTTGGTGACTCCCTCCAGAACCATTGTTGAAGGCTGTCAGAGATAGACTGCACTTACTAGTAGGAATGAAGCCCACTGTGGGGGTGAGGGGGGGTCCCCAGGTGAATCTGTGTTTCACAAAGAACCATCTTAGAATCTGAGAACCAACAGTTGGGTCTTGGCGCTTTCATTTGTGGACTTGGGGACCTTAGGTTGCTACAGACTAATCCCCAGGTATTGATTTCCTTGCGGGATCCAGAAGGGTCCTGCCCACCTTGTGGGCATGTGAGAGTCACAGCAATTAGCTCTAAATGTGGCTGTCGTTGTTGCAGGAGGGGAACTTGATTAAGCCTGTGATTGATATGGGCTCTTATTGCCTTTTATGAGCTGAAAAAGAAAGTAAACTTATAAATGGATGACAAATGTGGTCGGGAACTAGGTGCAGTACGAGTGAAGTAATTAAAGCAGATTCCAGACAGGATGTAATGAAGCATTAAATTGTACGTACATCCCCAGAAGGGCTCTAGAAGTTCAGGTGTGTGTGTGTGTGTGTGTGTGTGTGTGTGTGTGTGTGTGTATGTGTTGGGGTGGAGAAGGGGATCAATGAGGAATCTTCTTCAGTAGTAGAGTTGAGCTGCTTTAAGGGAGGTTAGGGATTCACTAATGAAGGGCAGAGGGCAAATGGGCCTGTTCACCTAGTTAGTAGAGACAACGGGATTGGAGGCTCCACAGGAAGCAGCTCAGTGGTAAACCTGCTCAGCAAGGAGGATGAATCATCTTTGGGATAGAAGGTAGGATGGTAGGCTTGAGACAGTGAAGCGGATCTTTCCACAGGGGCTGGGAGAAGGACTATGAGAGGGAAGGTTGTTGGGTGAACACAGGCCCTTAGAGATGAGAAGAGGCCTGGGTGGCAGCTGTGCAGAGGTGGGGAGGGTGATTTGAGAAAGCTGGGCTAAGTCAAGGGTGGGAAGGGCTTATCAAGCAAGGCGCATGTGTTTTGGGTCCGGGGCAGCAGGGAGCATGGTCACCATGGTAAATGCAGAAGAACAGAGAGTGGTTTCTTGAGGGAAGGGTGGTTCGCCACTTGATGTGATGGGTGAACTTCCAAGTGAAAAGGCTGTTGAGGTTGATGGAGAAACAGGCCTGGCGTTTGAGCGACAGGCCAGCAAGGACGAGCTCTTTATCTCAATCATGTTCTCACATTAGTTAGCCATTCTGAGAGAGTTGTGACTACCTGTGATATACAGCTGGATCCTTGGTGTTTTCCTGCCCAGATATTTCCTGCTGGGGCCTTCTTTCTTCATGGCTCTTGCTCCCCCCCTCCCCCCAACCACAACGTTCCTTTTTTGAGGTGTGAGGGGTTTCCTCAGTGTTCCACACCCTCAGCATCCTCCACAGGGCTAAGCTGTTTTTGAGCAGCAGGATGTAACACCAGAGAGGCTTGTGGCGGGTTGTTGTTATTGTTGGTGGTGGTGGGGGGGGGAGTGGGGTGGCTGCCTAATCATCCTTCTTAAATTTGCATTGATATAAGGCACCCAGTCCAGGATCAGCCTCCAGTCCACAGCCACACTAGCCCCACAGCACCCATGGTGCCCCACAGGCTGGCTGTGGGGATCCAGTTCTTGGCCAATTCCCAGTAGTGATGGCCCAGAAACCTGCTCATCACCACTGCAGGGTCTCAACACTCAGGGACATCCTTGTTGCGATGCACTACCCTGGAGCATCAGAACATGCCTTGACTCCCATCTCTCCCGCAGGGGATGCTCTTACTTACCACAATGGATGGAAGTTCACAACTTTTGACAGAGACAATGACATTGCCCTCAGCAACTGTGCACTGACACATCATGGTGGCTGGTGGTATAAGAACTGCCACTTGGCCAATCCTAACGGCAAATATGGGGAGACCAAGCACAGTGAGGTAAGTGACAGGTGGACGTCTTTTCTATCACAAGCTTTGTCTGTCTGTACTCCCAAAGCAACGCCATCCAGGCCAGTGTGGTAGCCTCTCTCTAGCTCTGAAGCCTTCAGGCAGGGCAGGAGAATGTGATTCAGGCTTCGTGGTGTCCCCAGACCACGGATACTATGTGGTCTGCGTTGCACCACCGCACACTGTCTCAGCTGCAGGTGGGCGATTTGCTGCCACAGATATATAAAGACCAATGACGTGACTCACATGCCATCTCACTTCACTTTTAAGTTTCTTTTGTAGTATTTATGAGACAGTGGGTCTCATGTAGCCCAGGCTGACCTTGCACTTGCCTCGTAGCCGAGGCTAATCATAAACCTGTGGTCCTCCTGCCTCTACCTTGTAAATTCTGGGATTATAGGCATTTATCACCACATCCGGCTAAGTTTTTGTTGTTTATTTGTTTACACAGACTCTTGCTATGTAGCCTAGGCTGGCCTTGGACTCTGAATCCTCCTATCTTAGCCTCCTGAGGGCTGGGGTTACAGGTGTGTGCCACCACACCTAGCTATCAGTGTACCTTAGTAATTCACAAACAGCCCTGTTATAGATCAGGTCACTTTAACAAGCCACCGCAGGTGAGGTGGTTTAAAAACATATATGCTCCTGGTGGGGGCGCACGCCTTTGATCCCAGCACTCTACTTAGAAGGCAGAGGCAGGTGGATCTCCATGAGTTTGAGGCCAGCCTGGTTTACAAAGTGAGTTCCAGGACAGCCAGAGCTGTTACACAGAGAAACTCTGTCTTGAAAAACAGGAACAAACAAACAAAAAGAAAAGAAAGTAGACATGCATATTTCACAGTTCTAAAGGCTGCCTAATCCAGGATCAGAGTGCCAGCATTCATTCTTGATGGAGCCTTGCTTTTTGGCTTGGAAATAAACACCTTCTAGCTGTATCTTTACACGATATGGAGAGAGGCATTCCGACCTCTTTCTCTTCTATGGTGGGGGCATCTAAAAATGACCTCGCAGAGAGCTGCCTCTGAATGTCACCAAACTGGGACAAGAAAACTTCAACATGCAGAATTTGGGGAGCACACAAATATTCTGTCCCAAATCAGACAATTCATCGTCTTTCCCTGCTGTCTCCTTACAGCAGAGCTGTTTTTCTCAGTCCTTGGTCACTGGGTGAGCAGGTTCTACTTTAGCTCAGACCCATCCTTGGCTCCACTTCAACCTGAGTCACCAAGAGTCTGCTGCGAGCATCCTGTTCTTGTCCCTCTGTCTCGCCTGTGTTCAAGGCTGAGTGTATGTGAGGGCTCCTCTCTTGCAAACTTTCCTGTCAGTACTTTCTGGGACCTGCATGATCCTTGTATATCATTGTGACTCTTGGCCAGCTACAGGACATCTGCCGACCCCTCATGGCTTCTTGAAAATTGCACTTTCCTATGCTCACTATCAATCTCTGTCCTCCATAAATCTGTCCCAGGTCTCTAATTTCCAACCAGGTCCTGATCCTGGCCTTTATGAAAGCACCTCTCCCAAGAACTTGCACACACCAATATTACTGTAAATATTAGCACTTCTCAAATCCAGGTACATTTTTATTACTTTGGTCCTTACCAGGCAGCCAGGATTCCCAATCCTTATGTGATTTTTTTTTTTTCAAAAGGAAGAAGAAATTTGCCCCCAGGGCAATGAGGAGGGTTGGCTCATGAATCACAGTGGCAGCATGTGGGCCAACCAGGGGAGGCTATGATCAGAGATCAAATATTTGAAATGAGCAGCCAGCATGCCCTAAACCGTCCCTGCATTTGCTAATAAAAGACATTCATCTGGTTAATGTGCTTTTCTTGGTCTGCAAGGCATTTAGCTTCTTGTTTATTATTTACCTCACAAATTAAAATACATAAAATTGGTCACTTGGGCTCTTTATTGGCCAGGTTGCAAGGTTATTAAGTGAATTAAATATTATTGTGCTCACCAGTCAAAAGACATAAAATGGAATTTAGTTTTCAGCA
Organism: Peromyscus attwateri; assembly: GCA_902168425.1. NCBI lineage: Eukaryota > Metazoa > Chordata > Mammalia > Rodentia > Cricetidae > Peromyscus > Peromyscus attwateri. The sequence continues at coordinate 28,914 of CABHPP010142676.1, forward strand.
GGCCATTTGTTACCCCAGTGCTAATATCTAAAAAGTCTAAATTGAAAATGATTTTACACAATTGGCTAATTAATATGTTTATTTTTGCCTCTTAGTTTTTGGAAAAGAACAGAGTGAGGCAGTAGCTGGTTTGCTGATCTCTGCCTAGACTGTCCTCCTCGTCATCCTTGTGCTCTGGCCGCTCCCATATCCATCTTCCCACCCTGGAGGCTTCCTTCTCTGTCCACTCAGTTTGTCAAATTCCAGGAGGGGGTGCATGACCTGGCCCTCTTGTCTTGGTTCATAACCCATTCTTACCCGAACTTCCTCTTCCTTTTCCTCTTCCTTCAGAGAGGGAGTGACTTCACTCTCTAGGATCCCCTCTGCCATCAGCCACCTTACTTTTCTCCCAAATACCTTTTCCTAATGTAGATTTGTTTGTTTGTTTTGTAGGGAGTGAACTGGGAGCCATGGAAAGGACACGAGTTCTCCATTCCTTACGTGGAGCTGAAAATCCGTCCCTTTGGTTACAGCAGAGACCGTTTCTCCGGCAGGAAGAAGCGGTCCACAGGAGGAAGGGCGAGAATGTTCTGAAGGCCCATCTGAGCCGTGTTCACAGGAGACGAGACAGGCTTAGGGCGGGGTGGGTGGTGACGACTAGGAAGCTGACATTTGACGGATGCTCATAGCCTCTAACTTCTCAGATTGCCGGGAACCCACAGTGCTAATGACGTCATCACACCTCCAGTTTTAGAGGTTCCTACCATGTCACTTGCATGTTTGTGGCCCTCTCCCCTGAGGGCCCAGAAAGCCAGCAATGTTGTCACTGAACAGTACACACATGGACAGGACACAGTGTTGGAACCGCAGGGTTTTTCAGTCCATACTTAATGACAGATGTATTGGATTAGGGTGAAAAAAATGAATCACCCAGTAGATCACCAACTGGAAACCTTTAGAAATTGGTGGCAATCTATATATGCATCTGATAATGTATATCTTTCTAGAAGAAAAACCAAAAGTGAGGTTCTGATCCCTCAGGGGTCAGAGCTGAGGCAACCTGCTGCTTGTTGTCTCTGGTTCCCTCTGATTTTTAAGGGAAAAGTACACATCTCACTCCTTTTACATTTCGTGTGTGATGAAGAACGGAGAGAATACAGAGGACCCATGACGCATTCATATTTAGCTAAGTTCTGACTGATCTCTAGCATGCTGGAGACCAAAGCTCCCGTTTTACTGCTATTTTTAACCGCCCCTTTCAGACATTTGCATAATCTCTTTCCTAGATCTGCATATGTTGTAAATAAATTTGCAGTCATTTCAACTTTAAATAATTTGCCTCTCTAAATAACTGGTACCCTCCCTAGTTTTCCCCACCCCCCTCCAGGCCCATCAGCCTTCAGCCCCCCTCCTTCCCTGCTCCCCACACTGGAAGCTTCCTCATCTCATCCTTCTTGAGTGTCTGGTATTATTTTTGGAAGGTTTTCTGTAGCCCAGTCATTGACCATTGAAGTAACTTAAATTCCTATTCAAGAAAAAAAATAAACAAATCATTTGATTTTTCAAAAGTGCCTCGTGTTATTTTCTTCACTTAAGTGCACTTGAATTCTAAATTTAACTTAAGTACAAGTGAAGGGACAATTTGAGCATTATACTGGAATGCGGTGGACTGCAGTATCGCCTGTGTGATGAAAAATCATGCTCTTTGGAAGGCAGCAGAAGTATGTGAGTGGGGAGGAAAGCACATGTTCTAGAAGCTTCACTCCCCCTTCTAGTCTAGGGCGTACATTGTTGTTTAGCTTTCTCAGGTTTGACCTCTGGGTCAATGCCAAGCCACACACCGGAAGTCACTTTTGTCAAGCTTTCATGTTTTCAGTTTCCCCACCTGGTCGTCAGGCCACAGCAAAGCTAGCTTTCCTAATGAGCGGGCCAAAGGAAGTTCACTAAGGATTGGGACTAATCATTCAAAAGATGCACGCACATTGCCCATTGACTCAAGAATCTAGTAAGTGGTGGCCTGTAGGGAAACAGATGAACAAGTCACACCCAGTCCTCATGCCGACGGAGGAGCTCTCATGCTGTCTTTATTCATTTTGCTCATTTATTCAACGCTCACTGCTTAAATCTGAAACTGTACCAGGTTCTGTTCCAAGTGCCAAACCTATCCAAATAAACAAAGTATTCATGAACATATTTTGTTCTACATATTCTAGGCAAAGGCTGACAATAGATAAATTATGCTCTACTCCAGCTGCGGTAATTGACAGTAAGTAACCAATCATCTCTAGTGTTGGAGACTGGCAACAAAACCCAAGTCAGTTTGTGACTTCAAGAAGTGACCACTGCTAGGGGAGCCACAGAGGTGGGGACTTTGAAGATTTCCCTGGAGGGGAGATATTTTCAGGGACCGGTTCTTTGGTCTTGATGTACCTTTGTTGGGGCTTAAGCCCAAGGTGACTTCCTTCTTTGTCTTGGGTCCCTCCATAGAGCCTCCAAGCTTCACCCATGTCCTCTCCTCAGACTCTCTTCTGCAGCATTCTGTGCTTGTTTGTACAAACGGGCCTCATCTCTGCAAATCAGAGTCCTTGAGCTCATCCTGGTCAGCTCAAACCTTTAAGCAAGAAACTGCTGCCTTCGCAAAGTGGATTCAGTTCCCAGCACTGGCCCAGAGACAGAGATGGCCAAGAGTAGCAACACCCTCAACTTTTAACAGGCTTCTTACATGTGCTTATTAAGACATTGTCTTGGTCAGTGTCCTATTGCTGTGAAGAGACACCATGACCACAGCAACTGTTATAAAAGAAAGCATTTAACTGGGGCTGGCTTACAGTTTCAGAGGTTTAGTTCATTATCGTCTCAGTGGGAAGCATGGTGGCACACAGGCAGACATGGAGAGGCAGCTTAGAGTTCTACATCCAGATCCATAGGCAGCAGAAAAAGAGAAAGAGGCACTGGGCCTGATTTGGGCTTTTGAAATGTCAAATGACACAGGTCTTCAACAAGGCCACACCTTCTAATCCCTCTCAAGTAGTGCCACTCCCTCATGATCAAGCATTCAAATATATGAGCCTATGGGGCCATTCTTATTTAAACCAACACAGATATAGATTATTGGATTTCCTACTCAGATATTATGGCTCATTAAAACTACTGCTAGGATTGGTGGCCTCTCTATGTAGATCTGCTATGAAAGCCTTTGCTCTGGAGGAGGCTTCGATGGCACCAGATGGTAACATGTACGTCCCAGGTTCACTGACCCCAGGGTTGCTCCACTGCTGGCCACTGAAATGACGTGTGGGAGACTGGAGCTGTTTTAGCATCTTTTGTGTATATAACAAAGTCCTATGTTGCTGTGGAGAACTCTGTAGCTGACTGTGGTGGTTTGAAAGGAAATGGTCCCCTAATGGCACTATCAGGAGGTATGGTTTGTAGGAGGTGTGGTTTTGTAGGAGGAAGTGTGTCACTGTACGGGTGGGCTTTGAGGTTTCCTTTGCTCAAGTTACACTCAGTGTGGTTCACAGTAGCTTCCTGTTGCCTTTGGATCAAGAGGTAGAACTCTCAGCTCCTCCAGCACCATGTCTGCCTGCATGCTGCCATGTCTCACCACTATGATAATGGGCTAAACCTCTAAAACTGTTAAGCCAGGCCCAATTAAATGTTTACTGTATAAGAGTTGCTGTGGTCATGGTGTCTCTTCACAGCAACAGAACCCTAACTAAGACACTGACCTTCAGAGATTCTCCTGTGAGCAGGGAAGGAAATTCATTTCAAAGAGTGTTTATAGAGTGGGCCACACCCCAGCCCCAACCTTCCTCCACGCTGCCTCTTGCTTTAACATGGCCAGCCCAGCAGTTCATTCCAGTAACTGAATATGGGCCTATGAAATGGGTTTCTGGTAGATCTGCTTTTCAGAGAGGTTCAAACACTTTTCTTAGAGCCAGGTTATGGATCCTCAAAGTTTTGAAGCTTAAGGAAAGCCATTCCATGCTTTGTGGGGGGCCTGCCCCCACTTTTTCCCCCAGAGTGCTCTTGAGCAGGGAGAAGTGAGAAATATTTAGATTAAAAATATAGAGGAAAGATACAGTTAGAAACACAGGATAGCCGCGGGAGGGCCTGGGTCAAAACCCACCAGCCCCTTCTGTCTCTTCTAAAGGACTTTTAAAGGAATGCCAAGGGGTGGAACAAAAGACCTCCCCCTCAGCCCAGCCAAGTGTAGACCATCCCAGACACCTGGTGACCATGCACGTGGTCAAGCCATCTCCTAATGCAGCCCTGCTGTGTAAAGCAAGCTCAGATCTCATTAGAAAACCTTCATCGGCTCCCACAATGCTTCAAGATGACCCAAAGTGAACAGAGGCTTGAGGAGTGGGGTTACACTAGAAGCCAGGAGCAGAGCACGGGCCAGGACATCTGTCCCACAAACTTCGGTCCAGTTTCCAGAGTGTTGTCTGTTCTGGACATGCACAAGGTAGAGATGAGCAAAACTGCTGCCCCCGATCAACAACCAGAAGCGTGGGAAGACGGCTTGGAAACTAATCAGGTTGGTGGTGGCTTGAGGAGAAAGCGGGTCACTAGGGGTATGGTTGGCACTGTGGGGTGTGTGTGTGTGTGTGTGTGTGTGTGTGTGTGTGTGTGTGTGTGTAATTCTACCAAAATTATCCGAGAAGCTTTAGAAGGTTGTAGTGATAACATCAGGTCTAGAAAGACAGACCGAATCTGTCTGTCAGGGGAGCAGCCAGACACCTGGGAGAGTAAGGTTATGCCTGAGGGAGGCAAAGTGGCTTCTCAGCGGGTGAGACGCCCAGGGAGCCAGTGGGAAGGACAGGCAGCGATTCACTGCTGCTACACCGCACTCTCTGTCAGTTCACGTTGCCAAGCAGAGCCAGTGCGAGCTTTGATGTGTGTCCTTTTGCTCACTGCCCCTCCAGAGATCCCACTTCAGTGGGTCTCAGGTGACTTCTGTGCACCCGCGCCTCTCACAGTTCCCCAGGGGACTCTACCATGGCCCCAGGCGTGAGAGCCACTGTTCCCATGAAAGCGTTTGAACAGTGGGGAGCGGTCAGAGGTTTTGAAACCTTGAAGTGATGTGGCAGGCTTGTATTCAGGAAATATTAGTTCGGTGAGAGGATGGTGGAGGCAACATGGTGGGATTTTTGAAAACTATTTAAAATTGTGTGTGTGTGTGTGTGTGTGTGTGTGTGTGTGTGTGTGAACATGAGTGGGCATGTGCGTGTGGAGGCCAGAGGTTTACCCTGCATCTCTCTTGGTTACTTTCTACTTCATTTACTTAAGTCAGACAGGCTCTCTTTCTGAACCCAGAACTCACAGATTTGGCCAGTCTAGCCAGCCAACTTGTTTTGTGGAAAGATTTACTTCTGGTGGGCTGCCACACCTAACCTAACATTCACTTCAAGACCTCACACCTGAGTAGCAATTGATTTATCCACTGAGCTACTCCCCAGTCTTCATGTTATTTTTTATCCACGCACATTGATGGGGAAAAGTGTGACATTTCAATATGCATATATGATGTGACATGATCAGATCAGGGTGGCTGACGTATGCATCACCTCAGACATTTATTATATCTTAGTGTTGAGAACAAGCGAAATCCTCTCTGCTAGTTACTTTGAAATATACAGCTAATCTTTGCCAGCCAGCTGCTCCACTGTGATACAGAACACAGGAAGTCATTCCTCCTATCTGATAGCACCCTGTGCCCCTTAACCATCTGCGGGGGGGGGGGGGGGGGGGGGGGGGGGGGGGGCATAGGGAAAGGATGGAGGCTCCCAGACCAGCTCACAGCTGCCGTAATAGTGCAGGCAAGAGGTCCCCTTGGTCCATGTCAGGGAGAGATCTGTAAAATCAGCAGGATTTAAGGTAGACTGCCTTCAAAGGGTAGCCGGTGAACCACAGAACTCAGAACTAGTTGTGTATTATGGCTGCTTCCTCTGGAAAAGTGAGCTATTTATGTTTGTCAAGTGAGTTCAAGCACTCTGTTTGATAACTTAGAATTATCAGGGATTCAAGGATTACAAAAGCCAGAAAATACTGCATGGGAGAGGGAGGGAGAGAGAGGGGGGGGAGAGGGGAGAGGGGAGAGGGGAGAGGGAGAGAAGGAGGAGAGGTTTTCAAAGAACTGTAATCAAGGAAAGAAAAAAGCAGGTGTGGGCTGTGCAAATGGAGAGTATATGGACAAAGAATTAGAAGAAAAAGAAAAGATGATGAAAAGCTGCTGGTGAAACTTAGTTCCTAGGAAAGGTCCCCTATTCCACTTTAAAAAAAAAAAAAAGCATTATAAGTCACTCACTACTTTAAGCCTTTCACCAGGGTCATGGAGAGGATCAACAGACTTCATGTCAACGGGAGCCCTCAACATGGTTGGAGCCTGCAGCCTGGGGCAAGAGGCCTGCTATACCCAGTCTTGACAGGAGATGGCAGTGTTGCCTTATCAGGTGCCTCTCAGTTCAAGGGAAACTTTCCTCCACAAAGGGACCATTCTGGAGGGGTCTCCACTTTTCTTCCTTCTTGAGTAACATTCTCTGGAGAGTTGGCCAGTTGAGTTCAGTCAGCATCCACCCTGAACTTAGTGGTTGCTCAGGTAGTGTTTTTCCTGGTCCAGCACAACAGATAAGCAGGCACTCCCTGAAAGGGGCTGCCTAGTCCACCGTTGGTTCTGTTTACCCCCAACCCATCTACCACCACTCACTGGGCTGGGCAGTGGGTAGAAAGTTTCAGGGGTATTTCCAAACCCAACTGCCTCTGTGAGTGGATTGTTTCTGTGGATGCTTTGGGTTCCAATTCCAGTGTTATGTAAATAAGGTTTCCAGGCTAGCTCACAAAACCCTGACCATTATAGAAATAGGTGAGCTTCTATATAATTATAAGGGCAAAGATAGAAAAGAATACTTCTGAAGCAGTACTGTAAATCTTAAGTTATTTTTACACTTGGCTTGTCAGCTTTTTAATTTTTAAAACGATTTGTTTTAGACTTAATTATTTTATTTTGTGTGCACACGTATTTTGTCTTTGTATATGTGCATGCACCAGTACATGCCTGGTACCTATAGAGGCCAGAAGAGAACATTGGATGCCCTGAAACTGAAGTTACAGATGGTTGTGAGCTGCCATGTGGGGCTGGGAACCAAACCTGGGTCCTCTGCAAGAATAGCAAGTGTTCCTGACCCTTGAGCCGTCTCTCCAGCTCAGTATTGTAAGTTGAAAGAAAAAATAAACTAATACAGTTCTTTGTTTTGGCTAGTAAAGAGCATTAGGTTTAATTAGGGGAGGCCGAGGAGGCAGGGCTTGCTGTGGAACACATGAAAAGGACATTTGGAGACTTACAGACTGATGACCAGACCCATGAAGCTCCTGGACAATGACTGTGCTCTCCATTCTGAGCCTGGGTATGCTGGCTTCTTTTCTTAGGGTCTCATTTTCCTTATTTATGAAGCAGGAATCAAATGGGACCATGAATGCCCCTTACATGCTACAAGGCCCTTTGGAGTGGTAGGCGGGGCGTTTGGATCTTAAGGCTTTGTATTGTCATCCCAAATTTTTGACTCTTCTTCTTCCTCAATAGCCATCTAGCACTAGCCAGTTCCAAGGCTGGTTTTCAATGAATGGTCAACAGGATGATGAATGGAAGAAAGAGAAAGGGGAGTGAAAGCCAAGGGCATAATTTGATTCTCTCCTCCGGAGGTTTGACTTCTAGAACACAAACCATGTTTTTCCTTCTAGTCACATTAACAACGTTTAACTTGACTTTAGGCCAGGCCCTGTGCTAAATGTTTTATGTGGATTTTTCTGTTTAATTTTTGAAGATGAGTCTTAATAGGGAGGTTACAATACTCAGTAAGAACTTGTGAGGGCATCAGGATCTGGACCATCCTAGTCTTGAGTCCTAGCCCACGATGCCCAGGGACTCTCATCCTTTCTACCAGCCGTGGCCTCCCTCCTCAGTTCACCCCAGTACAACTAACTCTTTGTTAGCCTGACCTGATGCCAGCCTTGGTGTGTGCATCCCTCTGGGACAGCAAGGAGCACACTGTATTGTAGTGGTCTGTTCCTTTAGGCAGGTTGTGACCCCACAGGACAGATTCTCATAACTGGGGATCGGTGGACATGGTAAAAGCTAAAATACTTTCATGTGTATGCCCTGCCATTACTGAATAAAGTGTGGTACTTGTCCCCATGGAAATCTGAAAACATCTCAGTAAGTTGAACCTATGGCAGAGATAGTAAGTTGTTCAAAGGGATTTTTGTTGTTGTTGTTGTTGTTCAGTCTTGTTTGCCTGTGACTTTGAATTCTAGAATAATCCTAAGGCCAAAGGGCAAGCAGCCAGCAGAGTACTCCAGTGAGCTGAGAATGCTAATGGATGATTGCATTGTGTAACTCCATCTTCTCACCTGGAGTATGGGCTGGCCCGGGCAGGTAGAGCTGAGGGGTCTGGGAGATAAGCTGTGGCCCTCTGGGCAACCCCTCCTCTGCACTGGAAAGTTTTGCAATGTTCTGGAGGAATGAATAGCGGCTGACTCAAGACTCTGCTCCCTGGTTGTCATGGGTGTGCGGAGACAGGGGAAGGAGCTCACGAATCACCTGTGAAAGAGCCTGCCTTGGGCAAGACAGCAAATGCGCAGCTGTGCTGTGGGTCTTCCTTCTTAAGCTGGCATTAAGACAGCACAGCTGTTCACAAACATTTGACTACTCTTCCCACAAGATGCTAGCCCCATGCCGTTGGGGGTGGTGTTCCTAGCCATGGGGTGGCTATTGAGCACTTGAAATATGGCTGGCATAATCGAGCTCTGGACTTTAATTTGATTTAATTTTAGTGGCTGGTAGCAGCAGACCGGGCAGTGTTGGTAGAGAGCATTTCCACCATCTTGCTTCTGTTGGCCAGCACTCTAGGTGGCCCCTACTTTAATGACAAGCTAAGCATGGTTGAGAGAGGAATCAGGAGCATCAAGATCACTTCATTTCTTAACTAGTGCAAAGTTGCGGTAGGGGTCCTTGATCCTTAGTTTCCCAGCACCAGATTAACCCAGAGGTCCTATTTTTTCTTTTTTAAGATCTTTAATATTTTTTGCTTTTCCTATAAGAAGACACTGGTCAACTTCACTGGAGAAATGCTTTCTAAGTGTCTCCAGGGAACATCAGTATGTTTTTCTGCAGCCATCATGGCCCAGTTCAGTCTCCAAGGTTGCCTGCTTTGCACAGGGGGGAGAGATGCTGCATTCCTGGTCCTTGGACCTGAGATCCTAGGAGTGCATTGGCCAATCAGAGAGAATCTCTCCATCCATCATTTCTGAGTGAGAATAATATCTCAGGGATACCACAGCAGGAACTCACTCCACCATGCAAGGAGGGTTTCCGTTTCAAAATATTTACTTCAATAAACTTTACATGCTTGAATTTTACAGAAAAAGCCACTGACAAATACTGTACAACTTTGATCATTTATATGTTCTTCTCAAAAAGTGACTGCCCCTTCTTTACATTTTCCTGTTCTTTTTCCTCCTCCCAGGAACTCAAGAGAATCCATTGAACAAAAGAATCCACTGAACCTCTCTAACTGTAGCTGAGTGTGATCAAGGTAAACCAGAAGTCCAGGATGGGGGGACCCTCTCCCCAAGACTGTACCAGTTTAGAAGACCTCTTCTTTATGAAAAATTTTAAGAGATTTGTTTTATGAGTGTGTTGCCTGCATGTATACATGCGCACCACGTGCGTGTCTGTCACCCGGATCTTCTACAAGAGCAGCAGGTGCTCTTGACTACTGAGATATCCCTCCAGCCCCCCGAAGCCTTTCATGTTCTCCATTAATTTTCCCTGAGCACCCTGCCCCCACCCCTTGGCTGTATCTGCGGCAGCTCTGGGATAGACTGTGAGGGGGAGAAAGTGGAGCGTCATGAAGGAGTGAACTGGCATGATGCAGGGAGAGGAAGCAGTGAGAGAAGAACAGAAAAGACTGAAGCAGGGATACAGGACACCAAGGCCTGCTGTGGGCTGCTGCTCTCCAGCATCCATAGGCAGGCCTATCCCACCACGGGCCCTGCCCCATCCTAGGTGTTCTAGAAAGAGAGGTTCTGTCAAGAGAGGTTATGACAGGAAGGGGTCAGGAAGCAGTGATCCAATCAGGCTTGGGACTCCTGGATTCCAGGGAATGGAGGCAACTGAGAATTGACTTTCTGGGTGTTTCGTGACAGGAACTGGCTCAAGTCCATTCGATTAGAACACTGTAGATACACTGTGCCTGGAGACAGAGGCCTTGTTATGGCGTCAGTGACAATTGACTGCTGTCTTAATTCAAACTGGCAGCCAGTTGTCACGGAAACCATGTTATTTGTGTGGTCTCTGATCCTGGTGATCCATTCTTGCAGGCTGTTATCTGACATCCCGCCTCTGCTGTCTGGCTCCACCTCTACCCCAAGTCTTTTGTCTCAGGGTGACCGAGAGCTAGAGGTGGGAAGGACATCTTGTGGGTAGCAATTGGCAGGGAAGGGTGTGTGGAATGGGGAGAAGCCTGGCCATCCTGTGGCATGTGAAGGCCAGTCAGGGGCACCACAGTAAACTCCCCATGTGACAAAGGGGCAAAGAATCAGGAAGTGCTGCTCTGGTCAGAGGCCTGTGGATGGAAGGCCTGTTTGCCTAGTGACACCGGGGTTTTGTAGGATGGCTGAGCGAATATGACTGCTCTGTCTGTTAGAAGACCCAGCTGTAAGAGCCACCACTAGACTGCCACCCTCTGATGGCGTGGAGCAGAATCTTGAGCACCAGATAGCCCACATGAGCAAGCAGACCTCAGCTTCCATCCAGTCTCATCACATTCAGGGATTGTTCTCGCTACTGTAATGTCATAATTTGGCTATGCCATTAATTAGACGGTGATTTTCCACTTTTTATAATGGTCTCCATGGGGGAAATATTTAAAGAGCTCCCCAGTAGATATACAAATGAGCTGTTAGAGTACAATCCACTTCCAAGTTGGGGATTCTCTGCCTTTATAACATGGCGACAGTATCATCGAAACACCAAGCAGTTCATTCTCTTAGCTGTAGCCTGGAGAGGAACGGCTCTCCCCGACTCAGAACAGATCTTATGGGCATGTCCTCAGGCACCACAGGGCACATATGGCAACACAACCCTGGTCTCAATACCTAGTCTCATCTTTTGTAGCAGTTAGTGGGGTATCTTAAAAGAACAGGTCACTTGGGGGGAACCATGAGGTATTTATAAGTTTATTCCTAACATCATTGTACATCCATCCACAGTTATGAGTACCTACTGTGTACAAGATACTTGCCTGAGCATCAACATAAATAATAACGAACACCTTTACAGTTTAATCTTTCATTTAAACCATGGCTTCTATATTCCATCTGCCACACACCATGCACTGCTACAAGTGCAGGGGATTGCTTCCTGGGTGTGTGCTGCCTTTGAGACTGGACGTGTGATGACCTTACATCTTTCCTTTTGGAAAAACCTTCATCCACACAGAACATAGCTAGCTTATGTGGGGCATCTCCTTACCCTTTCTGTCTGTATCTACTTTGCATGGGCACGTAACTGCAGCCCATGGAAGAGATCACACGAGTTTCCATAGCTTTCTAGTAGTTCCTGCCAAGAGCTGTTCATCGCTGCTTAGAAGAGGGCACCTTGCTGAGTAGTTATGGGGTAATGTCCCCGAGAGGTCTTGGACCATATTAAACACCTGCCAGTGGTAATGAGGACCTTGTCGTGAGTTGCAAGCAAAGAGCTTTGAATGGATTTGGAACCATACTTTAAACTTTTAGGTACAGGTAGAAGTTCAGAAGCATATAGGAACCACTATCTATGTCTGTATCAATATACACTGGGATGGGGGGCTGTACCAGGTTCCTGGAATGTCCAAATGTATTCCCGGTAAAATACTATGTAGGTATAGGAAGAGGAAAGCACCCATCTCCAACCTGAATGGCATATAGACAGTGCATAAAGCCTTGCATGGCTATTTAATTGTGCATATGTGACTAAATCTGGACATATCTTCCCATAAGACATTTCTGCAAGTATGTACATTTGCGCAAAGTACATATTAAATGGCCACATGATAAACAGAATATACTGTTCCATGTACCTGTTGTCCAAATATACATACATACAATGGCCATGTGCATCTACTCAGACTCCATCTAAAGTGCATGTCTACATGTTTTCTGTGCTTTTGTGATGGAGTATACCAGAGACAGTGTAATATGTGCTTGGGACTACAACACAGAGCACTGGTATTGGACACGTAGCTGCCAAGACAGTGTAAGAATTGTCCATACGCTCCCATCCAATGGGATGCTCAGTCTGACATTTGTTCCTTGGTTGAAGTAATCTGTAGGCATGAGTGCATCACTGTGAAGGCTCCTCCTGAGTCTCTGTGGTTGGAAGGAGGCTGGGCTCAGAGGGGAGGACACTGAGCTTCCCATCACTAGATAGGCAGTGATGGCCGCTTCTCCATCTGGAGGAGCTTGGGCTGAGTGGAGATCCAGAGGTCTTCGTCCTTCTTCTTTTTCTTCTTCTTCTTTTTCTTCTTCTTGTTTGGGTCTGGCTGTTGGCCGCTCTTGGGGGGCCGGCTGCAGCAGCAATGGCAGCAGACGAAGAGGAGTGTAAGAACCACCACTAAGGGCAGCCCCAGGAGGACAGCCAGGCAGACGGTGTTGAAGACGCCCCTCTCGTGTCTGGTCCGGATGGTTTCCCAGATAGAGTGGAAGAAGGAACTGTTTCTCTCCATGGTGCTGGGCTGGTGTGGGGCCAGAGGATCCCAATTACCTAACAAGCCCCGGACTCCACAGAACACAGTGCTGGCTGCTTCCGGTTTTGGCTTCGGGTTTGGGCATGCCACCAGGAGCACCTGGAGAGAGTAAAGCAGACAATTCAAGGGAAGTGCAGAGGAATGCTCCACCATTTTCACAGTGCCAGTGGCTTTAATGCTTAGAAAGGAGAAGGAATCAACAGTTTGCAGAGTTTATTGAAATTGTATTAAGACTCGAGAAACCAAGTGCATGTAATGAGTCAATAACCATTAACCCGTTCTCATAATGTACACACATGTTATTGGGCTTAGGATAAAATAATTAATATTATATCAGACCTGGTACACACTAGGTGCTCAGTAGTTGTTGGATAAATTAATCAGTGTGTATACCATGTGTTTTCTGGTTGATTTTCGCCCTATGCCCTCTAAAGTGACAAGCCTCAATCTTTTCTCAACTGTCGTTCACCTGGAAGGTGATGAACATGTATTTCCCATATGATAGCTTTGTGTGTAACTCCCTAGGAACACAGCTTATCATTTTAGATGCTCCCTAAAGCTTAAACACACGACGAGATTTCCTCTACCTGGCTAAGAGGTCATCGGTCCTCATCTTGCCACCTCATCCCTCATCCCTGCCACCCTGGGTGCTTGCTCTATTCTCCACTAACTATCTCCTCTTCTCCTTACACCACACTCCTGTATCTGGTCCTGTCTGCTCTGCTTTCTACTCCCTGTCTCCCCTTCGCCTTACACCGCACTCCTGTATCTGGTCCTCTCTGCTTTCTACTCTCTGTCTCCCCTTCTCCTTACACCACACTCCTGCGTCTGGTCCTCTCTGCTTTCTACCGTCTCCTTCTTTCTCACCCCACTTGCTACTTCCAAGCAAACCTTCTCAATCTCCTCCCTACCTATTCCTTTTTTCCTCACAGAGAAGCCTAACAGCCCCCTGAGAACTGATGTTTGGGAACAGGTATGGGGCCCCTGTTCCAAACTTAAGAGACAGGGACCATCCTCTTATTCTTGGACAAGTAGATTCCCTTTCTTCACGCCTCTACATCTCCACACATATCTTAGGGAGCATCTCTCAGGTGTAGACTCTCAGAGGGTCCCACGGATTCTGGAATCCACAGGTTACTGTGTTCAGAGGTGACTTTGGGAACAGACATGATTCAGAGAAATTGAGGAGACCCCTTGCTGTATAACACATTACCCTGGACTCGAATATCAACAATAACTGACTTTCAGGCTGGAAACTTCTGGCTAGTTCTTTCACTTAAGGATGACAGATGTGAGTGAGGTCTGAAGTGGCGAAGAAGATGTCCGAGGCTACATGGAGTTGGAGGGAACGTCCAGAGTTTTGAATAATGAATCCAGCATCCTCCCAAGGATGCTGACAAGCAGAGGATGATTATGATGTGAATTGTACAGCATTTTACCTGGCACTTTGCTGACCAACAGGGTCTCCACATGTCAGCCACTATAGGCTTAAACTTATAATAATCCAGCCATAGACTCCTGAGTGGTTGGGGCATGTTGTCTTTTAAATGAGTAGTAGGATGGTGCTGTGACTGTGGACAGGTGTACCAGGAGGACTGTGTGCATCCTGAGCTCCAAATTCCAGGTTAGTTCAGGTTTAGTTCTGCTGCCTGGAGGCTCAAGATGTGCTCCACACACAGTGGTAGGTTACAAGGTGCCCTGGAGGTTGTCCTAGAGGAGGTTTAATTCCTTAGATAACATGCTTAATAATTGTCCCATATACTCAGGGGCCATATGCCCATCTCAGCTCCACCTGGCCTGGTCTGCTGACATTTGGCCTCAACCCAAGTGGTATTATTTGCACAGTTTTTGCAGCGGCACAGATTGGCACCTATTACTGTACCCTGTGGCCCACAGGAACCAAAGTAATGCTAAAAAAGTACAACAACGATTTTAGCCTATGTTTTCAAAGCACTTAATATGTGCCAGGCATTGTTCTAGGCACATTCTACCCGTTAATTCACTTCACACTCACTGACTCATTATTACCTTATGCAGCGGATGTGATCATTCTCCATCCTTCAGCTAGAGATGGAGGCACAAGTCACAAGATACATGAGTGGCAGAGCTGGACTTACTCATTCTGGGAAGTTTGGCTCCAGCTCTCCAAAGAGTGAACTATTCACAGGCATTGCTCTGGGCCTCAAGTCCTTTGTATGGAATTAACCCATTTTTGGCAAGCAGCCCAGGATTTGTAGAATCTTAGAATCCTTGGCTATTCCTCAGACTGACTTAAGCATTTATCCCATTCTACTGTCTGCAAAGAGATTGATTTCTCAGTATGAGACACTTCCCCAAAGCACTAAGAGACCCAGAACAAAACCCAACTCCTTCCTAAGTGCAGGTTTACTGAAAGTGTAAGCCCAAACTAAAATTCAATATGCAACCAAGTAAAAAGTACTCTAGAAAGCCATGTCCTCTCACTGGAGGCATTGCCTAAGGCCCTGGGAGGGCTGGAGACACCCCATGATGTGGATCTGCCAATACACCATTTCATTCTAAGATTCCAGGCTCCCTGAGAGAAAAGCAACCACCGATGCAGCCATAACTCCATAGGTGCCCCCCACACCCACATGCCATAACTCCACAGGCCCCCCCCCCAGCCACACATACATAAGCCATAACTCCATAGGTACCCCCTAGCCACACAGACAAGCCATAACTCCACAGCCCCCCAGCCACCCACACATAAGCCATAACTCCACAGAACCCCAATACCCCCAGCCATACACACACATAAGCCATAACTCTATAGGACCACCCACCAGCAACACACACACAAGCCATAACTCCATAGGACCCCCCAACCACACATATACACACACGCCCTAACTCCATAGCCCCACCTCCTGCCACATACACACAAGCCATAACTCCACAGCACCCCCAGCCTCCCCCCACATAAACCATAACTCCACAGCCCCCCCCCAAGCCCTTCACACACATAACCCATAATGCCACAGCCCACTCTGCCCTCCCCACAGAAGCCATAACTCCACACACACCCCACTCCTGCCATACACACACAAGGATTTCTCCTCCTCTTAATTTTTATTATATTTTTCCCATGGCCCTTTGCTTTGCCTCAGTCTTGTATACCCAGTAGTTTTTGGTTCACCTAGAGCAGTGGTTCTCAACCTTCCTAATGCTGAGACCCTCTAATACAGTTCCTCAGTTGTGGCAATCCCCTCAACCATAAAATTATTTTGTTGATACGTCACAACTGTAATTTGCTATGGTTATAAATCGTAATCTAACATCTGATATTGGATATGGAACTCCCAAGGGGTCTCAACCCACAGGTTGAGAACCACTGACTTAGAGCAAGTGATCTGTTCTGTTGTGGGAGGATTCAGCTGGTCTCCTCTCACTTGATCCCAAACATAGCCATCCTGGGACCAAGGGCTCCTTGCATAGTACCTGTGATTCACATTCAGTGACACCAAGACCATACTTCCTCATAACCTGTTCTGCATCGGGTGGTGCTGGACTCTGTAAGGAGCAGGGCATCAACAAGAAGAAAGGTTCTGAGCCATGGAGAATAGTAGGGCAGTCTCCAGCCATGTACAGATTCTCTCAAAGATAAATAAGATTTTAATCGAGAACTTTGGGCACAAAGGATATTTAAACATCTCAGGCAGAGAACAACGTCTAGAACATGAACGGAAGAACAAACTGCTGTCCAATGAGTCTGAAGCTCAGCGTAGGAGAGGAGGAGACCGGAAGAGGAGGGAGAAGGGCGAGCGGTGGCTGGGGCAGAGAACTGGTCTCACATGGAGCTTTGTAGCAGTCACTGAGATCTTAGCTGACATTTAGGAAAAGATCACAGATCTGAAAAGCTCTGTAAAATATTGTAAGAGAGCCCTTTCTCCATTTCACAAACATTTATTGGACATTTGATTTGTGCCAGAGTCTGTGCTGGGCATAGTAGATGCAGCAATGAATGACAAAGTTATGGTTTCTGACACCAGCTTTTAGAGCCCAGGGCAATTATTATTATTGAAGGATTGTGACATAAAAGACAAATATAATAAGCAAATTCCAACTTAGATTGCTTAGTTGGCTGAAATAGAAGCATGCATTTGAATTATGTGTTTATCTCAACGTCCCAGACTCTCCTATCCCCCACCTTTGTCTGAAACATGTCCATCCCGTGGCACCTAAAATAGCCTTTGAATAAATAGATTTCTTTTCAACTAAAGCTAAGTCAATAATTCACTTCTGCATTCTTAAAGGTACTTGTGAGAGTCAGCTCTCCACACAGGCAGAGAGAGTACTCATTAACATTTGGGAACCCAGTCTGGGGAAAATTGGATTAAAAGGTATTCTTTATATTTTTTTAATCTAAGAATTCTTGCCTAGGCTCCCCAGGTTACTTGCTGAGCACTGCTAATCTATAACATTTCATTAGTATTTATGAGCTTCGTGCTATTAGCATTTTCAGGAAACAATCAAATGTCTCCTTGGTGGGATGAATGAAAAGTTAGGGCTTCCGTGGGACAGTATGCAAAAGAAGTCACACATTGGGCCGAATGTACTCCGGAAGAGCCTATCTTTTCGTTACTTTCAAGTATCACTGACATAGAAATGTCATTCATCCATTCTTGTAACGTGAACAATGGGTGCCAATCAATCTTCATGTGTGTGCTTGTCGGGGTGGGCTTGAACGAGGGAGAGAATGGAGAAGTTTCCTTCAGTTCCCTGGAAACAAAATATTCTTAATCTCTACACTCCTCTGTAGTGTCTAGCCAGGGAAAGAGTCATCCATTCATCGTTGTTTCCCCACAAGCTTCTTTCTGCCTGAGAATGAGGTGACGGGGGGAGAGTACTACTGGAGTCAGAAGATCTGGGTTTGAGCCTCGGATTAACCCGTATGACCGTGGCAAGTTAGTGAACCGCAACTACAAAATGAAGCTAATAAGCATCTCTCCGATGCTGTGAGGATCCAAAACAGCCCAGCCTATTTCATGCATTTTGTGAACTGTAAAATATACAAACATGATCCATGAAACGGCAGGTTATCTCTAATAACAACAGGGTAATTCCAGCTTTGAGCTCTGGCTTCCCCTTACCTCCAAGCCCGGTCCTCATTGTTAAAGAGGCACTACCCCAAAAGCTGGTTCTCACGGAGGAAGCTTTGAGTTCAGTTCCAGCTCAGGGACCTCTGGACCCCATGTCTGAAGTCCTCAGCAATAGGGACTTACCTTCCACCTCTGGGAAGTAACCAAGGGCAACAGCAGTAGGCTGCATGTGTTGTAAATTTCTTGGACAGCCTTGGCCGACAACTCAAAGAGGGCTTCTAATGCCTGGTATTGGGGTTTTTGTTAGGTGGTCTTCGGCTCTTGGAGGGAACATTGTCAACCCAGATGGGAAAATTTCATTTAAACTATATATGCATATTTATATACAGCCATGTGTATTATAGGTTTTTTGTTTTTGTTTTGTTTTTTGGTAGATTGTTACTAGTACAATTCCTTATGACTTTTTCAGACATTGTTACTGTTACATTACCCTCCTTCTATATTTATCTCCCTCCTCTTTCCTAATTAATGCTCCCTCCATTTGTCTCATTTTTCACCATCAGATTATTTGTACCTTGATACCCCCCTCTTTATTGCTCCCACACTCCCACCCCGGAAACGGTCCCTTTTAACTTTCCTGGTTTCTGCAGTTACTCTGGGTTATGTACTCGCATCTGAAGATTTGGAGCTAGGGACCTCAGATGAGAGAGAACATGTGGCGTTTGTCTGTCTGTCTGTCTGTCTGGGTTGCCCCACTCAATACGATCTTTTCTAGTTCCATCCATTTCCTGTAAAGTTCATTATTTAGTTTTTCTTAACAGCTGAGCAGTTTTCCATATGCACCACAGCACCAGAAGAAGCTTCCAAAGGAGGGGGGCATCCCAACCAACTGCCTTACCCAGCCACGCCACCTATGAACCGCACGACGATCGGCAGGACACAGTAAGCATGCGGGGGTAGTAGTGGCACGCATAGCTTGGTGGTAACCAACAGTTTCCTAAATTGGACTTAAGACCCACTCCACAAGAGGGAAACCATGCCTGGTACTGGAAACCTAGCTTAACTACCCAAGGCTAGTGAAGTCATGTCTCTTGGAGAACCCACAACTGCTACTTTACCAACACCAGCATAATCCCCAACAGAAGAGTTAACGACCTCATAGCCTCAGGTGGGACGATAAACACTGGACAGGAAAGTTGACGTGAATGGGCTGACAGGATCTGGAAGGCTCCTGATAAGGGAGCCCAAAGGATGCTGTGTCCTCTTAAACAAAGGAATTTCTTTCTCCAGAAAACATCCGCTCCTGATAAGAGGAACACAGCAGTGTCCTTCGGTGATTGTCAGTTTGAGACTGCACGGGAACTGACTAAAGCCTGGTGACAAGGCTTAGGCCGGCAAATGCCAGTCATTCCTTCAGCCTCACCTATGAGCTCCACAGTCCTCTGAACGCCAGCAGGTTTCCCTCAGACGACCGTTCTTTCCCGTCTCTGGATGCCCGAGTCTAGGATTAAAGCCATAGACCTGCAGGCTGGCCACAAGCAGGCAGCCCTTCATGAAGCCCCTTTCGCTTGGCAGGGTTAGGGCCTTCTTTTTGTACATTTTTTTTTTTTTTGGTTTTTCGAGACAGGGTTTCTCTGTGTAGCTTTGCGCCTTTCCTGGAGCTCACTTGGTAGCCCAGGCTGGCCTCGAACTCGCAGAGATCCGCCTGCCTCTGCCTCCCGAGTGCTGGGATTAAAGGCGTGTGCCACCAACGCCCGGCCTTTTTGTACATTTTTGAAATTATAATTACATTACATCAGTGCCCCCTTCCCTTTCTTCCCTCCAAACCCTCCTACATCCTCCTCCCTGCTCTCTTTCAAATTCATGGTCTCATTTTTCATTGATTTTTACACAATACACAAATATATAATACACAAATACAACCTGCTCAGTCTGTACAACAGTGGATCTCAACCTTCCTAATGCTGTGACACTTTAATACAGTTCCTCAGGTTGGTGACCCCCAACCATAAAATTATTTTCGTTGCTAGTTCATAATTGTGATTTTGCTACTGTTACAATTCATAATGTAAATATCTGTGTTTTCCAATGGTCTTAGGTGACCCCTATGAAAGGGTTGTTTGACCCAAAGGGTCACGACCTACAGGTTGAGAACCCCGTTGAATGTTATCTGTATGTACATTTTCAGGGCTGACCATTTGGTATTGGATAGCCAATTGGTGTGCTCTTCCTTGGGGAAGACTATTTCTCCTGCTCTTAGAATTTCTTAGTTGTTTGTAGCTCTTTATGTAGGGTTGAGGCCTCATGGGCTTTCTCCCTTTAGCATGTCTATTGTCGTTTTCCTTACTCAGCTCATATTTAGGCAGTCATGTTGGTGAGACTTTATGTGTGCAGCTTCTGACATTCGTAAAGACACAGTCTCACAACAAACTCCCCGATCCTTTGGCTCTTACAGCCTTCCTGCCCCCTCTTCCAAGTGATCCCTGAACGTCAGGTGTGGGAGTTGTAGATGTGTCCGTTGGAACTCTGCATTCTGATTGGTTGTGGTTTTCAGTAATGTTCTCCCCCTGTTGCAAAGAGCAGGATTTTGTTTGTTTGTTTGATTGTTCATTTTGTGGGAATGAGTATACAGGTGTGATTCATTCCTCAGGGAGGGAGAATTGAATCTCTGAGAGGCGAAAGTCACTACAGGGTTGTGCCCAGGGCTGTGCTCAGGCCGGTGCATGCTGTGAGAGCCTTGGGTTTTAGGCAGAGCAGAATTATAATGAGTGTCTACTCCATAAAAAAGCTGTGAGGCAGATGTGAGAAAACAGACTGGAGCGGCGGAGGTGGGGAGGCCATTCCAGTTGTGTAGAGAGAGTGGCATCAGGACAGGGGATGATAGTGGTGGAAATGGTGGGACTCAAGACCTAGCTTGGATGTTCTCTAGATGTGAGGTGGAGAACTTGCAAGACACGAGGAAGTGTTCCTGGGCTCTACTTTCCTTCTAGCTCTGGTCTCCTATGAGGAGTCTGCATGGATGTGTGTGTGTGTGTGTGTGTGTGTGTGTGTGTGTGTAAATATGTAAATATACATGTTCTTTTATTCACAAACAAGGAAGAAGAATCCCATTGAGCAGTTCCTGACCCCCACCATCTCTAATACCTTATCCAACCTTGACTGCCCAAACCTCACCCCAGTTCTCAAACCACCCACCTTACAAAATCCCTGTGGTTATGACAGCATACAGTTCACAAAGCAAGCCTCTCTGGCTGTGAGGGCACAGAGTGGAGCCTTAGCCATTGGTATTGACTTTGCTGACCTGAGTTGTGTTTTAGTGACAGCTCTTACCCTGCTAACCTGAAACATATAGGTCCCCTCTAATGCACGGAAGAACCATGTGGAACAAAACCTGTTGGATCGTGGCAAATAATCTGCATGCAGAACATTGCTTTTGTTACTGAAACCCAGCGCTAGACATTATAAAAACAAACGTATTTCTCTAATGTAATGAACTGCTTCACATAACTAGTTCTAATAAAAGTTGGAGGCTTGTTCTTGCCCTAAAGCATACATATATGATATATGACTAGAAAGTGATTGTTGAAAGAAAATAGATAGTATTTTCCTCCAGAATCAATGTTGCAATTATGGTTACAATTTGAACAAAAATACAAATAGATCATCAATATTGAAATGATTACGATAACCTAGAGTTCTTAAAAATGATCAAAGATTACTTTATTATAATGCGCTTCCTGGATTAGAAGAACCTTGAGATGGGCCACCGGGTGAGACTCCTTTAGTTCGTGAGTAAGAAGTCTGGAGTCCATTGCTGGAGGTCAGCCATTAACAACTGGCACAGCCAGAATCAGAACCAGTATCTCCCTCTTTTCAGCTCACCTTGCCAGGCTTTCTCCAAAGAAATCCTTAGAAATGGGCACCTGGGTGGTGTCTTATAAAAATGTACCTACATGCTGCCTTTCTGGATGCGGGCCAGAAGACCTTGCAGCCCCTTTATATCCCAAGTGGCCATGGGAATGATGCTGGCCAAGGTCCCCTGCTTGTTCCGTTTACTCATATGGCCAGGGAAGGACAGCATGAGCCGGGGACAGCGGAGATGAAGATGTCTCTGAATGAGCATAGGGTAGAACTTAACTGCTATGGGAAGCCACTGAGTGCTCCCTCCCCGTCTCCTCTCTCCACCCCTGCAGTTAGCCCTTCCCAACCAATACAGCTGATGAACAGCTCACATTGATACTGCTTACAACATGTGTGCTGAGTTCTACACTGCTCCTTTAGAGCAACTTTGACCCAAGAATGGGTCACCTCAGTGACTGGTGGTTTTGAGACCAGATATCCTGGTCTAAATTCTGGCTCTTCCACTCACTATGTGTGCCACATGGCAGGTCATACTCTCTCTCTCTCTGGGGCTGAATTTTCTCACTTGTAAAATAGAGCTGAATACAGTAGTAGACTGTTGTTAGAAATAACCGCGCCAGTTGGTAGAGTGTCTCCTAATCTAGCTAGGCAATAAATATGATGATTTGACCTCAAGCAAAAAGACTTGCTGGCTAAAATAAACAGGCCTCAGCTCCCCAGCTAATGATGACTTTGTTTGCCTTTTATAATTTCAACATGTTTCTGATGTAATAATTTTGATATGCAAGCCTCTAAAAGAGACTCTCTCCCCTCTCTCTAGTTTTCCTGGAACATGGAGGCTCTTTCTAAACATCTCACTCACCGTTGTTTTTCTAACCATTGATTCCAGAACTGTGAATGGACATCACTTAGAGGCAGAAATACATCCCTTATCTCTTCATCCTCTTCTCATAGACCTCACCTGACTGTGTGGAGTGGTACCCAAGTCTGGTTTGTCACCTCCATGTGACACTATCCTTTATCTCCTCTTCCTCTCCCTTTTCCCTTCTTCTGGAGTACTTAATGAGCTGCTTGTACATGGTAATTTGCATCCTAGGCACTGCTGATAGACTCATGAATGAGAGAGATCTGGCCAAGCAACTTATTCTCTACAGGGAGAAGACAGTAGACAAGTGAGCAGAGAAATAAATCCAAATGTGTTCTCATTTTTATAAAGAAAATGATTACAGTGGTCTCTGCAGAGGTGACTTGGGGTGGGGGATGACAAAGATCCACTTATGCACAGAGACATGGACAAAGACCCCCAGAAGGCAGGAGCAGAAAAGGTGGGGCTCTTTGGGGAGAAGGAACAGGGATGCCCGGGAATGAGGGTGGTAGCACATGTGATAAAGATGAGCATTTTTGGAGCAGGTCTTAGCAAGTGAGCTCAAGCCCTGTGGGTGGGAAAAGGAATGTTAGGGGAAGGGTCTTGAGATGTAGATGTGTGCTCTCTTCAAACCCAATTCTGCCGTATTCATCCAAGTGCTCAAACTGGTCTCCAGTTTTTTTCTTCCTTAAATCTCTCTAAACTCTAAATGTGACTTGTACCCACTGTTTAACCCTTGGTGATATAGAAATCACAACTACTTAGCATGGAGGACCAGTCTCCTGTGACCTGTTCCTCCTCCCATCCTAGCCTCATCTTCTACCCCACTGTCATCACCAAGTTTCCAAGATCATTCCCAGCTTTCCCCACTTCATGCTCCGAGGTGTTTCATCTGCCCCACGTCTTTCCACCTCCCTCTCTCCATCCACTCCTCAGGAGGACTCCTGGTCATTTGGGCCTCTCCTTGAGGTATGACTCCAGATCTCCTGACCCCCACGAAATGATTGCTTTTTCTTCTGAGTTTCCACAGAGGCAGTTACCTAGCAGAGAACTGATCTCAATGCATTATAAATGTGTTTTCTTTGAAAAATTACAAGAATTCATGAAAATGCAAAGGGTTATGTAAGACTCAAACACTCTTGTATTTGTTGACTTATTTTTTATACTCACTTTTTCTAGGCTCCTCATAGAGGGATTCTCACCCTTCTGTATGGCTTGAAGATCTAGGTTTGTGCTTATCGCATAACAGGTGATAATGAACATTTGACGCAGAAAGGGATTCTGTTAACATTTAAACCCAGCGGAAGAATGACCCCATCATCTGGATTCTAACTCCAAAATGCCTTTCAAACGCATCCACTTCTCTGCACTTCCAAGACTAGATCATTGCCCCTGTTAATTGGGTTCATGCAGTGGCCTCCTTACCAGTCTTTCTGGCTCTACTTTTCCCTTGCTCTGGTTTGTCCTCACCACATGAACGGGCCACAGTGCCCCCATCCCTAGCTTATGCTCCATTATGCCGCATCACATAAAGTGTAAAAGATAAATACTATATCATATCCCACAAATTACCCCTCCTGCCTCCATCACCCGATCCCTGCCTTTATCATACGTGATCTGTCAACATCATCTGGTCCCTGTCTCCATCGTCCAGCCCCGTTTCTGTCTCTGACATTGTATAGCAACCCTTTCTGCTTCATTCACTGTGTCCTATCCTGGGTTTCTCTACCTGCTCAAAAAATTTATCTCTTTACTTGGCACATGTAACCTCAGAACTTGATATGAATACTTTATAACACTCAGGTCTTAGCACAGAAGAGTTTCAAATTTCCTGCAATGGCACCTTGACAAGGGACTTTTCCTGCCATCTTGTCTCATCATCTTTGCAGGATGACTCACTTTGAAATACTTCATTCACTCTGATTCCTTCCTCCCTCCTCCTCCTCTTCTTCTTTGTCTTCCTCCTCCTTCCCTTCTCTCTTTCTCCCCTTTTCTCTTCTCTTCCCTAGCCACACAATTTCCTGCTCATGGAGACATACATGTTTAAAGCCTCTCTTTCTCCTCTGGAATACAAGCCACATGAGAACAGGGCCATTGGCCTGGCTTTTCCCTTTGAATGTCCAGATTTGGGCAGGGAGCTCTATGAATGAACGAAGTTCACCCAGGGGTTCTGAAAAAGAAAGTGAGAACCCTCCTGAACATGAGTCAATCATTCAGGTCACTGGGAGAGAGAACAGAATGGAGGGTAGAAAAAGGGAGCGCTGATCATAACTGAACTTTGAGGATAATTGCCCATCCATCTAGCACTGTCCAGTCAGGTCCTCCAGCCACAGAATTCACTGGAGAGGGAAATAATGACCATGAAAATCCCATTATCAGGAAAGCAGTTGGGAGTGGTGTATGTCTTTATCAGCTTCTAAATAATCACCTACCTTCCCGGTGCTCAGTTACAAAGAGCCCATTGTAGTCGGGACTTCTAGATAACAAGGGGCCCTTCCTAATTACTATATGCTCTATTTCAGGAACAGCAGAAAAAAAAATTAAAAAGCTCTATTTCACTTTGGGTTCAAATGGGTCAATCTCTCAATCAATCAAGTATTAATTAAGCCATGCTAGGACATACAGGGAAAGTCAGAGATATAGCCTCCTCTTAAAAATGATACCAGGGAAATAATTAGCAAATGACTTAGGAACAAAGGAAAGAGTTTAAAATGGGCTTTATTTTGACTTTCTTTGATTTTCTATTATGAAAAACACAGAAGGTCTGGAGTCTTCAATTCCTCTATTCGTCTTTATTTCTCACTGTTCTTTTTCCTTTCCTCTCTTTTCTCACCTTTTCCAGAGACCCTGAGAACAGCTCATTCCACTTGGTCAGCTCTCAGGAACACTCTCTGGCAAGCATGGCTCTCTCTGATTCCTTGAGACATCCAGCTGTGCTCACGTGAGCATAGCATCTCCAGCCCAGAACAAGTCAGCAACTTCCTCAGATTTACCCCCCAGAGACTGTAAGGAAGATGTTTCCTAACCTTTCTTCTCATAAGCCAGGAATGTGTAGCCAAGGACTTTGTCCCTTCTGCCCACATGGTAGAGGGTCTGGGAGCATTCACACCCATGCTTTGCGCTCAGCTTTTCCCTCTGGGTTTATAGGGTGGGGCATTTATTCATTGTGCTGCAGCATTTGGCCCTGAGTCTGACACAGAGCCTGGTGGAATGTGGACTGACCTCTTCTGAGTGACTGACTAACCAGAGAACACATTTCTAGGTGAAAGGAGTCAGAACGTGTGCAAAGCGCGTACTGTCCTTCACACGGTGGGTGCCTTAAAATTACCTTGAAGAGTGCAAAACATCATAGTATTCTATAACATCCTTTTAGTAACAAATCATTTCATTCTGATCCCTGCTTGATCAGTTTTTCACTGACTTGCTTTAACGGGTGCATTGACTGGCTCCCAGGAAATCAGGGCAGCTACAGTTGGCTCTTTCTCTCTGCTAACTTGCTGCCTTTCATGACTCTGTCCCTACTCAGTCCGCCTTCCCCCCAGGATTGAATTTCTAGGGGGTTTGTTTTGTACATCACTATCAGCTGTTCTCTTCTTAGTTTCAGCTAGAATACTCACTTGTTTTCCTTTGTCCTGGCTTCTGACTTACTTCTGATACTTCAGAAGACCAGAGCACAGGCAAAGGTCCTAGCACCTTCCACAAGAACAGGAGATCTGTTGACTCAAAGGCCACCATTTGTTGAGGTCTTGCTAAGTGCACAAATCTCTCCTCTGCGTGTGTGTGTGTGTGTGTATGTGTATGTGTGTATGTGTGTGTGTGATCAAGCCTTTATATCAAGGTTGAATTAAACAACTCAATGTAATCTTTTTTTTAATCTCTACTGAGGAAACTGAGGCCATCAGAGATTTAAAAAATTCTGTCCAAGGCCGTGGTGCTGCCAAAGGGCAAAATGAACTTTTGATCTAATCCCAGTGGAACATAGAGGTTCTGCTGTAGCTTCTCTGGTATGTGAACTCCGTTCTCAGGAAACCTTTCTGTTAGGATGATGGTTTCTCACCCAGTAATCCCCTACAGCATGTGAGAACTTCCACATGTGCCACATCCTATGGAAATACCCCAATGATATTTAGATTGTGATTTTAAAGGGCTCATATTTTCAACATTTAGTTTTATTTATGTAGATGTGTATCTACTTGCTTGTGTGCTACATGCATGCAGTGCCCATAGAGGCCAGAAGAGGACATCAGATCCCTTGGAATAGGAGTCACAGATGTTTGTGAGCCGCCTGATATAAGTGCTAGGAACTGAACTTAGGTTCTCTGCAAGAGAAGTGAGTGCTCTTAACCACTGCATCATCTCTCTGTAACTGTACATCAGTAGGGGGAACCTGGATTTGAGCCAGGGACCTCTTGATCTGCTGTCTAATGCTCTATCCTTGAGCTATACCTCCTGATGGGGCTCAAGTTTTAACAAGCCCGCACACGGCAAGAGGGAAGCGCAACCCAACACCGCATATGTCAGAAGGTGATGGGCCTCCAAGGCATGAGCCTTCATGATGGGTACAATGCCCACTTGTATTCCAGGAGTTATACCCAACACACCCATGCTTTATTATGATGATGACTAATCCCTTTTCCTTTTCACTTAAATAAAATCCTCAGTTTTTAGCTAATCCTAATATTGAGCTGTACTAACATCCCATGAATGCATAGTCTGTGGAGCTTTAAAAGGGCCAGAGTTCTCTCTGATCCCTGTTTCATCTAGTCCTGTTCACTACCTGGTCCCCTGAGGCGTTTAAAGCTTGCAGCCTGAATTACAAAATTCCTGGTGTAGGGACCACATCACACATTCTCTGTGCTACCATCTGTGTAGAGAGAGCTACCCAGCAACCGGGAAAGCAGAAATGAGGACAAAGGGCCAGCCTGTCTGAGCAGCAGTCACCTCCTTGTTGACCGAGCTTGTCTCTGGTTAATGCGAGGAATGATAAAGATGAGGAATGATTGTGGAGGAGCTAGTACATATGCAGATATCCCTGGGCTCAGTGCAAAATGCTGGGAGAGGGGTGAGGTGCAAAGAATATTAAGCTAGGGGTCAGAGGAACCAGGTCTAGTTCCAGGTCAGTTGCCTTCTATGTCTTTGACCTTGGACAGCATCATTTAAGCTTTCTGAGTCCTTTCCTTGTCTGAGAAATGAAGTTATTTCCCGCCCTGGCTCTCCCTCATGAAGAACAGACAAGACATGTGAAAGAACACTCGGGAGGGGGGGAAAATCACAATCGAGATGCCAGGGAGTGGCATTTTAAGGAACAACCCAAAAATGATGGCGTTAAACCTAGAATCAGAACCCTGAGCTTTTCTGCCCAGGGCAGTGCTCCACTCTCTCACACCACTCCTCCTCCCCAGGTCCCTTATGAATCTCAGTCACCAGGAGCTGGGGTTCCAAGGCCGAGGGTCCATGAATGCACACGGATACCACTCACACTCTGTACGTCCCATCAGATCGCATCCCCGTCTTAGTCCTCACCAAGTCTGTAGCCATGGATATGGTTAAGGACCACAGTTACTCAGCCCTCATTTTCACTCTTTACAAGTGTCTGGTGAAAGTCTGGAGCCAAGTTTTGTGGGTGTGGTAAAGCAGCTAGGTGAGGTTTTATTTTTGGAAGGCTCAGGCCTCTGAGGTCATCTGTGAGTTAGGAGTGGCTAGGGTGGGGTGGCACCATTTCTGTTCCATAAATAAAGGGGGAGTTCAGCTCCTGGGGGACTCCAGCCACTGCTGCTTAAGTCTTCCAACGTCATATCCTGTAGGAGGGGAGAGTGGTTTTTTGTTTTTTTGTTTTTTTTTTT